>JBAMJV010007847.1:157500-167486 GCA_037951105.1 Echinarachnius parma
GTAGCGAGCTCGTCCTCGTGTTTGGCTTGAAGGACGGAGCGGTAGTTTGACTTTGTGGTAGAGTCGCGGTCAGCCTTTCTGACTGCACGTGCGCGGAAGACTGAGAGTTTTCTTCAACTCGAGGTCGTAGCTTTGTCCTTCGCTCAAAGTCATACTTCGGGATAGAACAAAGAACCCGGCCTATAAATAGCGCGGCGCGGCCAGACAGTAGACAGTAGAGAGTCAGGAATTAGAATGACGAGTCGGGAGTGAAGAGTTAGAATTACGAGCACAGAGGGGTCGGAGGACCACCTCTCTGGCTGGAGCTCAGTTCAGGAGTTCACGAAGTTAAGAGTTAGTCTTCTTGTTTCTATTCAGTCTGCGTTCCCCGCAGTTATACAGTTGATAGTTTACAGTTTAGTTCTTCACTTCTATTTAGTTGGAATTATTATTAAACATGTCGATATATTCATGTGTTGAATTCTCGTTAATAAACTTTAAGCACTTATATTTTACAACTGAATCGTCACCTATTATTATTTCGTCGCATTGATTGGATTACTATGAGGCACGCTACCATGTTTGATTGCTGAGTGGAATGATATTAAGTTAAAGACAATTTACATCATCATCATCATCAACATCACCCCCCATAAATTGTGACAGTCCATTAAAAAAAGTTAAAGAAATATGCATGACTTGGAGCTCCATGAATAAGTAATGAGCAGGAACAACAATATTATAAATCGCATAAACTAAGAGAAATTAAGTGTTTCGTGAAAAGAAAAGCCGTTGATACAACGCCTTACATTCCAAAGTTAGTGTAATTATTTGTTTTGTTTTAATCTGACGTAGATAAAAGGGTACAATTTAAGGTTAGAAATATGATAATAAAGCAATACCGGTAATTCATTATAAAATAATGTATTAAATGTGCTTGCGTCTCGGTAATTTATACAAGGGCAAAGTGTTGTCTCATATACTACACCATTCATATATTCATTCATTAAAACAGTCAGGAGCTAGCAACATATCACAACATGTCAACAAATTACTTTGATGTTACACATTCTAGCTCTGTGATTGGCTTATTCAACATCACGCGCGACTTGTGGGCTATTCAACCAAGACCGCATGATGACAAACCGGGCATTTGCAGGTGCGAATCACCGTTGCTATGGGCCTGTTAACCTCAGCAGCCGTGGTCTGTAGTTGTAGTTGAATGTGAATGAATATGTTAATTGTTTCTCAGCAAATGATGTAGACATTACCGAGACGCAAGCATTTATAATAAGTAATTTTTCGATATGATCACATTAAACATTTCTGTTTTTTCTCCCTCTTTTTAACCTTAGATTCCACCCATGTGTCAAATTGAAACGAAACAATTGGTAATATGAACGTTGGACTTTTGGTCGTGTTATGGACACTTTTCCTTTCATGGAACATGGCATTTATCCTAGTTATTTCGATTTAAAACATCGGTGTCTTAGCTCAGTACGTAGAAAGATGACAAATACAGGTCGGTCAATTAATTATAAAGTCTTCACTTCTGCCTCATTATCTCAACGAGTGCAGCCAAGCTGAGTGGCCTTTGTAAACAACCTACATTGTTATTTGTCCGCGGGGGATCAAATTTGGTTGCCACATTGGGCAGGCAGGGTGGCTGCTATAGACGGATGAACATTTAGATTGTTTTCCAGAATTTAGAACATTTTCTATGTTTACAATCATAATTGTGTAAAAACGCTTCAATTAGATCTTGTAGATCTGAACTTGCTCTACTAGCTGTATTCCAAATATGAAGATTACTGGTCCGGTCATGAATACATTTAAGAAGGAGCACAATGTGCCTGTTTCGGTCTTGGACCACCTAAAACACGTGGGCTATATATTATATGGCCCGTATTCTGAAGTCAGGTTTAGTTAAACTTGGTTTAAGCTAAACCCGAGGTCTAACTAAACTCTCTTTAAACCTCAACTCCAGTCTAAGGCAAGTTTAATTCAATTTTAGTTCCTGAAGTCAGGTTTAGTTAAACCCGAGTCTAAATTTAAAACTGAGGTTTAAGTCAATGACGTCTGTGCTGAACGACCAAGCATAGATGCAAACAAGTCACCTAATCATAACTAATATTTTAAATGTGTTAAAATAGGTTCAATATAGGTACTTTTTTTAGTATTTATCATCTCTGTTATTTATATAATCAATTAAAAATGTTTTCCTAACAATACGAGGAATCAATTTGTCAGTTTGTGTGTTCAGGTAGTACCGATTTAATTGAAATAAATTGATTTAATATTAACTACGCATTATTCATAGATAAAAGCCAAAGTAAAAAGCATCTAATTTGTCGAGAAAACAAATGTATTTTTTCAGAAAGAAAATTCATAATTTATTATTAAGTTAAACTGTGAATATACATAATTATTTTAAAATGTAAATATTGAATTGATTGTTATTGACAATAGATCCATTTCACCATTCATTCATTCATCTAATTTGTATGTCAATTCGACCATAACAATATGTTGAAAGTGATTATGTACATTATTTGTCATTTAATTAATCAGAACCAAATTAAGCTATTTTTAGGTAAAACATCACCAATTTGTTGATCTGTGTAACCATAGCAATATATAATGTGTATTATGTTCTATAAATGTACAGTCATATATAATAATATCATATCTACACTGACGGGCGGGCTTGTAGCGTTGAGGTTCCCATAGCAACAGTGATAGTCACATTGTATCGTTCTTGCGATGGAGGTTAGAATAGTGTATATCAATATGTTGCAACGTCCTAAAATGAAGAGCTTCAAAATGGGCGTTAACTCCACTTTATAAACATCGGAGAAAATCGCATTTATTTATCCGACTTTGTACAGATGCCAATGGGATAATAAATAATTGTATAAAGTAAACTGTGGTTCCCTACTTTTTGTAGATTGTGTATTATGTCTTAAGATTTAAATGTGTAGCTAGCTACAAAGAGTGTAATCGTAGCAATAGCATTTACTAAATTTTGATAGAAAGTGGATTCAGCTGTTTAAATATATTTCAATGTATTTCATTTTGAAAAACAGACGATCTTATTAACTGTCTCATCGATTCATTAAAAAGTTTCAAAAAGTATGATATACCAATATTTATGAACAATAATTTCCAAATCAAACTAAACTAGTGCTTATAATGAAAGGTGACGTGGTTCGAGATGCTTTTAAAGGGGAAGTACAGTTTTGGTAAGGCTGAACTTTAGTAACCAAACCTGGACAGTAACATTATAAACTAATAGTAATAACTCCACCATGCTCAAAGTGTATACAAAATTACAAACGACTAAGTAAAAAGCCCATTATCATTCAAAAATTCAAAATTCAGCCATTAAAACACAAGAGGGCGCTCTCTAAAAAGGCATTGGTTTTAACAATTTTTCATACAAAAGTATGCATGTGATGTTTTATTGAAATCATGATTAAATAGAGAGATCATCAACAACTATTTTTAAAATGCTTTTGAAAATATTTGAAAAAGTGTATGCATTTTTTTAATTTTTTGAAAAATTCATCTATTATTTGGGCCCCAAATAATTATAAGATCAGATATATTTATTGATATTTCAGCCGTTTCTGGACCGATTTTGACCAAATAAAATTTATTCTGCCATTAAAATTGCATGTTCTCTCAAATTCGACACTCAGTTTTTCATTACCTCACAAAAAAATTGTGATGTTGTGCAGCGCCCTCTCTACCAAAACTAAACTACCCCACAAAGATAGCCAGTCTAGAACAAAGTCAGTTGGTCTACAACTCATTTGGTCTACTACTTCAATTTCCCCAACTCCAAACACGATTCCTAACCCCTAACCTAACCCTAACCCTAATCCACACCCCTAACCCTTATCATAATCCATAATTATAATCATAAGCCCCCGAAATTATAATTTTCTAGTAGACCAAATGCTGTAGACCAATCGGCAAGTTACCCTCTGCAACCAATGACCATGTGAAGGATGCAGCATTAGGCCACCCAATTTCCTGCTCCTTCAAGGTCCTACAAGAAATTGGGTTCGCATTAAACGTTCGCATTATTCGCTTTCTATCCACTGTTATACTTGATTTGTTACCATTCTGTTAGCAACCGCTGGAATTGGGACGGAAGGCTTTTGGCCACAGTTATTCAATTAACTTTGTTTAAGCCCTGGCATTCCAGTGGTTGCAATTTCCTTACTTTGTTACTCTTTTCGTGTGTATTTGATTTGCCGAATAAATAATAACAATAATAATTATATAGATAGTATCTTTTCATTAATTGGTAATTGTTCGGTTTTTTAAAGAGATGAAATAAATGACCCAGTCAGTGAATATTTGTTTCTTCCTTATTTTAATGTGTGCCTTAACTTATTTACTGAGCATGGACACAACAATTTCTTCAATGCAATTGACAACCAGTTCTACATTATTATAAATACTTGCTGAAACGCCATCGAAGTTGTATATTTTGTTTAATGAAAACAATATTGAACATAGTGTAATTAAAACAAAGGCGATGATAATCAAACTACTAGTACCATTAATATTTATACGACTTCTACTTCTAATCATCATAATAATAATAATAATAATGATATTGTTGATAGTACGTATCACAATGATAATAATGATAATATTAATACAAAATAATAATAATGATAATAATAATAATTATAATGATAACAATAACAATAATAACAATAACAATAATAACAATTATAAGAATAATAATAATAATAATAATAATATTACTAATAATAATAATAATAATATTGATAATGATAATAATAAAAATAATAATAATAATAATAATAATGATAATAATAATAATAATAATAATAATAACAATAATAATAATAATACAAATAATAAAATAATGATAATGATAATGATAATGATAACGATAATGATAATAATAATGAAAACAATAAGTAATATTACCATTATTATCATTGTTGTTATAGTAAATGATCAACAAAATTAATAATGACGATGATTCATGATACATAGAAGAATGACAATATCAATGTTTACAAAAATTATGATTAGAGTAATTTGAAAATTAGTTTGACTTACCCCCGCCATTTTGTCAGCTGACAGGTATTCCCAAAAGTGTGCCAATCCAAAAACTTATGAAAATTGTATTCCAGCGGTCTCCCGAGTTGCAGAACACATCATATCATGAGCATGATTATTTCAGCTCGAACGAGCGCAACCAGAAAGGTGGAAAGTATCCAAATGATAAATGATGATCAGCTTTGTTGATGCCTTGACTCTCTTGCAGCTCTCTGTGAAAGGACAAACGAAGAAAAATGAGCTGACACCCATCAAGTCACGTGCTGTGACGTCCTTTCTCTCTAGTTGCGCTTAATCTTGCAACATCATCTAAAGATACGATTTTGATACTTCTATTAGATTTCTGTAATGACGTTTTTAACGAAACGTCCATCAAGATTGTTAATAAAAAAAATCTCCACATATATTATTTTTTGGCGCTTGTCTTGACAAAAATTTACGTATATTTTTTATTTTGATAATATATTCGGGCATCCGTCACTCGCTATATTCGGAGCAGTTAATAATATTGTGAATATAAGGGACTATCGATCAACTAGCCTTCAGGAAAGTGCAAATAGAAAGGACGACAATCAAATCCAATTACCCTGCAATATGTCAGATTTAATGAAGTTCTTGTTGCACTTGATTTTGAATTAAAATAAGTTAATTAAGGCCGTGCTTTGGGACCAGGCGACGTGTGGTGTGGATTGATTATATGAATAATATATGGTCATAACGACCGATCAATGTTACGACCTTCGTAATTAAAGTACAGATTGCCGCCAAAACCAGCAAGAGCCATCGAATGTACATTATATAAGCGTTGCAAGGACAAATCAAAACTAAACAATTGAACAATTGTGCGCGAGTTTGTTAGCTGACGTCAACGTGTTTGGTGCGCTGTTGTTAGGGCTCGTCTAATGAGAACTGATACGGTCATCATAACGACTGTGATTTTAGATTGATAGGAACCTGTACCTGTTCACAGTGGGCCAGAATGCGTTCAAAGAGCGCAATTTCTATAACCTTAGTATATAATTATACAACAACAATTGAAACACGGATGATTTCGTATAATAACCGTTATTATGGTGATGTTAGGTGCGTATTTAACAAGATGATCCTGTCAACTGACATTTGCAGTTTAGATGGCCTCATAGCGCACAGTAGGGCAGAATGAGTTAAAGGATATTAACCAATTCGATGTCATTGATATAATCATAGCAATGTAAAGATTGACATGAGAAGTAAAATTAGTTGTAAAATGTAATATGTTGGTGCTGCTGTTAGGTTCCTAACTAGATGATAACTGTCATTTTTAAATTGACACAACATATACACTGGGATAGAATGCGTTCAAAATTCGTCAAAATTCGATATAATTTATATGATATAAGTAAATAAATTACAAACATAGGTAATTTAGTTGTAACTGTTTGCCCTATTGTTAGGTTCGTCTAACATAGTAAATAATTAAATGTAAAAAACTGCTGAAAACTGCTAGTAAATAATTAATTTGATATTGAAAGCTAATAGATGGAAATGCATTTATTTTTGTGCAATTATTTGTACGTTTAGTCTTCTCCATCTCAATCTATCATTGTAATAATAAGAGAATGAGATTGGAAAGTCCGAGCCTAAATATCATTGTGCAGAAATAGGCGATTATACAAAAATGACCATGCCAAAGTCTTTACGCCCGCCTTAGCCCCGTACACACTTTTCACTCCATGCTTTGAACACTTACTGCTGCTACTTTCCACGTGCTTTCCATGTTAAAATATTTAAATAATCCATTAACTTTATACTATGTTTTCTCCACAAGTGATATCAGTTTAGACAGTAAACATGTGCCAATATCATTGTAAGATTCCTTTGTATATTTTCATAGGAAAAAAGATCAATGTTTGCCTAATGAACAAAACTTTATCCCCGAATTTTCGCGGGAAGTATCTGAATTCAGATACTTTGAACGATCGACGCATCCGAATTCGTATACTTTTTAACTACGATTAAAAAAAAGTGTTCCGCAATGCTTTTCAATTCAATTTAAATATTCCCATAATTAGGTAGACAAAATTTGACATTTGACAAATCATACTCCATTTCATTATTCTGTTACCATAACAGCAAGGTATAATAGAAATGTTAAAGCTCCAAATGATTTTGGTTGAATTTAACAAGTTTAATGGGTCACTTTAATGTTACTGTGAATACCGACTAAATTATTTGAAGGTTTGATGGCTAATTAATTGCGTTTCATTCAAACACTCTAGTTACGAATTATTTGTGATTATGTCGCATACAGGTCGTTGTAGTTCTTTTGTCGAAATTAATTACTATGCTTATTGTATGAATAATGTACCGTTGCTAAATAGGACAACATATATGAAAGGGATAGTTCACTTTTGGTTTAGAGAGCGCTTCGAGAAATAATTTGTGTGTGAGGTAATGAACAACTAAGTGTAATGTTTGAAAGAGAACATAATTCAACATAATCAACTTTGTTTGATCAAATTCGTTTCAGAAACAGCTACAATATCCATAGATATATTCGATCGGAATAAATGTTCATGGGAGACCAAGTTTTATTTAATAGTTTAAATGAAATAATTCAAAATCATACACATTTTGTTAACATATACCAAATGGTTTTTAAAAATGTGGTTGATGACCTGTCTATTGAATAATTATTTAAACCAAACATTACATTCACATTTTTTTAATATAAAATGTGTTGAAACTTAGGTTGTTAATTTGAGCATCATTAAAGCATCATTCAAGCATCATTCAAGCATCATTCAAGCACCATTCAAGCATCATTAAATTATAAATGTTAGTTTTTAATGATATCATTAAAAACTAACATTTATAATATAATTATGCTTGAATGGTGGTAAAACTTAAAACTGTACTATCCCTTTAAGCTGTCTGGGAAAAACAATCATGAGCAAGCTTGACTTAACGAGATTTCAATACCACATGAATGTATTATAATGAATCGACCTGTTATGCAATCGGCTTACATTGACTCTCGAATTGCAAATTTAAGTAAAAAAGCAACAAAATGTGGGAGCTGAATTTTAACACAACGCACACATCGGTGAAATAATTAATGCGGCAATCGACAGGATTTAATGTTGAGTTCATTTCATTTCATAACTCAAAGATTAAATATAGCAATGCCATTTGTTCTGCACATGTCATAAATATACGCATTAATTTAATAGTAAATGCACACGCAAAAAATTCCGCACTATTTTAAAAACATGCTTACTTAATTTTCGTTATAAAGATTACTTAGCAAGTTAAAAGTATTAGGTTAACCTCGAAAATAACTCGAATCTTCTTACTAAGTACTTAATCTTGTAGTTCTAACAAAAAAGTAAAATAAAATCAATCAATATCATAGATTTAAATGTTTAGATACCGGGCATTGGATACATCCAAACCCATTTTATTATTCTGCCACCTGACATGCCTGAAGCCAAACAACAAGGTACAAGTAAATGTGAAACTCCGAGTGATTTTGGTTGAATTAACAAGTTTAATGGGTCACTTTAATGTTACTGTGAGTACCGACTAAGATGTGTAATTGATTGCGATTTTTTTCTAACACCCTAGTTACCAACTATTTGTGTATCGGTCGCATGCAGGTCGTTTGAGTTCTTTTGTTGAAATTAATTATTGCTTATTGCATGAATAATGTACCGCTGCTAAATAGGACAAGAGTATAGCAAACTGTCTTTGAAAAATGATAATCATGAGCAAGCTTTACTTAATCTGCCTTCTACTTATTCATTCTTCTGCCACCTAAAGCTCAAACAACAAGGTAAAAGAGTAATGTAAAAGGTCCAAGTGATTTTGGTTGAATTTAACAAGTTTAATGGGTCATTTTAATGTTACTGTGAACATGGTGAATACCGACTAAATTATTTGAAGGTTTGATGGCTAATTAATTGCGTTTCATTCTAACACTCTAGTTACGAATTATCTGTGATTATGTCACATACAGGTCGTTGTAGTTCTTTTGTCGAAATTAATTGCCATGCTTATTGTATGAATAATGTACCGCTGCTAAATAGGACAGGAGTATATTAAGCGATCGGGAATAAAAACCTGTCCATATGAATCGACCTGTTATGCACTCGGCTTACATTTATTCTCGACTTGGCAATATTAGAGTCGAAAAACTAGTTTAAATATTTATTTTTTAAAATGTGCTAGCTGAGTTTTAACACAACCCACTCATCGGTATGATAATTAACGCGGCATTCGGCAGGAAATTATGTTGTAGTTCATTTCATTTCATAACTCAAATTATATAGCATAGGCATTTCTTTAGTTATTTTCACACATGCCACAACATTTAATATACCCATTTATTTACAAATCTTTGTTAGGACTAGTATTTAGTGGTTCTCTCACACCTTGTGTTATACGTATTAACAATATAAGCATGAAACAGGTTTCGTTTTTTTTTTTTAATATCCCTTTCGTTAAAAAGATACTTACGATTTAAGTGTTCGGATTTTTAATTATCCACTGAAAAGTTATAACTGCGTACAAAGTCAGTGCAATGATTTAACACACTTCACTTTGCATTTGCGTTCACTATTTGGCCATAATTCATGTAACGCGAAATTTTCACACATTTCTCAGTTGACATATCAGATCACAACAATACAAAATGTATGGACCATTCATCACTGTTTGCACATGTGAAGTGAAGTTTAATACGTGATCCATAAACGTTATATTTTTTCCAAAAGTGATATTCTTCGGATCATTCAGATCTTCTGATTGATTGATGTGTGAAATTGTCATAGGAACGGAACGCCATTTACCTATAGTTAACAAATTGAAATTCAATATATCTCAGATTGTATCACTTACACGCCCATTAATTTGCACTA
>JBAMJV010007848.1:0-44442 GCA_037951105.1 Echinarachnius parma
GGCAGCGCATATAATAATCAGGCTGAAAACCAGTCGGATCGGGTCGAGTCGGCTCTGTCTGCGCCGGGCATAACGGTCCGGTAATACAAAACTGCTTGCGAAAATTATCAAGGTTTGAAAATATCTATGATTTAAATTTGTTTAAAGGGAAAGATAGAAAGCCGGCTCTGCATAAAGAGCAGTGTACATGGGCGTCGATCTGTCATTGATACCCATTCATCAGGGGGGATGATCTATTCATTCATCCCCCTGATGAATAGGTATTACGTAAGTATCGACGCCCATGGCAGTGTATGTCACCACATTATATTGTATAAATAGAGAAACATTATTTTCACTCTTATGTCGTCATGATAGCATTTCGTTCTGAATAATATATATTCTCGAAAATGTGAGAATGTAAGATAAGCGGTTCGGAGGTCTCGGGTTCGAATCCCGGCGAAGTTTAGTGCTCTTTGCTCATATTTCATTAATTATTTCATTCTGATCACTGACCGTCATGTTCGAATTCGATGTATACATTAGAGAAGTTGAATAAGATCGTAATATCAAATACATAAGTAAATTAATGTAACGAAGAAACAAAAATCACGCAACCCGTAGACTTTTCTTATTATAATACCTTGGCATGGTGGTGTGCTTTCCTAGTCGCTGTCTTTACAAACTGACCAACATCCGGGGCTCGGTTGCTAATGGCAACGACCTGCCGCAGAAGAAAACGGGATCGCGACCACATTTTGATAAAAAGTCGTTCACTATGGTCAAACTTTTTTCTTTAAATAAAGTGCTTTTCCTCACTTAGGTGACATCAATTTTTGCCTTGATTTTGCGACGACATTCGAGTCAGATTCGCATGATTTTAGACAGCACCAACGATCTTCAATTGTAGAAATCCACAAATTGTACTGCATATCCTATTTAGAAAATCAAATGTTTTTGAATTACTAATCAAGGTCATAATAAATCCACATCAGAATCATGTTGTCCCTCGGACATCAATCCGCAACTAAACAATGGCGCACGAAGACGAATGCAAAATATAATGTTGGTAATACGCGTTACATACATGTAATTTGACTGGACTCGAGGAGGGAGGATTGTATTTTTTTAAAACATGTTTACCGTCCAGTATAGATCTAGAATTTAAGTTGAACTTTGCCCCGGATTATTACGTGAATTTCGTCCATTTAAGTGGGACATAATTACGTAACCAGGTAAGTTGGCTGGTTGGTTATTTGTTTGTCTGCTATTACAAACGCCCTCAATCAATGCTTCTCACAAAATAATTACATATTTATTGTTTTTGTTTGCATTCATTACGATTGTGTTGTTTCCTTTTGAGGTGAAAACGAAATAAATGGATTGTGATTAGTTATGCTTGGAATCGCTCTTTATCATCACCATCCGAGAGACGCAGTCCCTAGACCCAGGGTGACTTCTGCGAGGAGCGGAGCTCTGATCTTCTCTTCACCTCTTTACGTAACCAGGGTTAAACTAGTCCCCTGGAAGGGGGAGGGGGGAGGGGGCAGAGGCGCCGATTCGTTCGGAAAACACAATGCATTGGGGGGGGGGGGGGGCAGCATTGTTTGTGAACAATGCTCTGCCCCCGATGCATTGTGTTTTCGGAACGAATCGGCGACTACACCCTAAAGTAGGAGGCTAATATACGCCACTGAGTATCGTTATGTATAGTTTCAAGCTCTGTTATACAATAAATGAAACTATCATAATTGTTATTATTATTATTCTATAATATAAGGCGCTATATAAATCAAACCTGTTATTACTATTACGTAATGGTGGTGATTAATTTGATAGAAGTGAGATAAGTATATACACGGTTGTATAGTATGAAGGTGGGGATGATAAGTCTTGTCACATACAGTCAAATAAAGCTAAATGTGAATTATTATACGGCATGCATGTTTATGACTGTTTTCTTTTGCTCGAATGCCATGTTGATTTTGATTTTTGTAGCCAGATCAAATGCACAGGCAATGTTCACTTCTAATTAATCGAATCGTGAGAGTGCTTAATTTGCTAAAATCTAAACGGATTGTAAACAAACGAACAATGTTTCCTTTTGAGAATGGTGTGTTTTTGCAATCTATGCCTATATTTTGGAAACGCCCTCTTATTCAAGACCTGAATATAAGTTCTCACATATCGTTCTCAAGAATCTTTGCAATAAAATTGCTATATATATGATTGAAGTCTCAAACATTACTTTTTTGGGGGAAAATATAAAGTTAATGGATCACTTTAAAGGGAGAGATCCACTTTTGCAAGCCAAAATTCAAAAGTTGCGAGGTTATTGTCTTATATGAAAGGAAATGTCATGTAATAGCATGCCTGAAAAAATTAGGGCTTGAAATCTCTTTTTCGTGGAGTTATAGACCTAAAACTGAATAAACTGAGGGACATCGGTTAATTAGGTACATACGTATTTTCGGCCGGTGAGTAAGTTCGTACATAGATTTCATGGAGTGCCAGATCGGTATGCATGACTCCTACGTGACCTGCGCTAGCTACGTGACCCGCGCATAAGTACTAATGTGTGAGCGTTTACCAAGCAAACTACCCAAACATCGCTTAAACTGACTACATGTAATTATATATTCTTTCTTTTTGAGATCTTTTTCCGTGACATACGTTAACAAATGTCGGCTTCACAATACCTTTACGAGAATTAGTACTATATTGTTGTAATATTATGCTAAATCAGTTGAACTCCTTTATTGACCGATATATAGTTTAAATGGAGGGACGCATTCGTTTTTCATTCGTAGAATCCAAATTAGAGGGCTGTTCGCTCTGATTTTTTTTTTGCGTGTTACATTGATCCCCATCCGTCAACTGAAAGCTGTTCAGACGTTTTGTAAAAGTGGACCTGTCCCTTTAAGATAAAAGTAAGTCACATGACAGATCCAATTGAAGTGTTGTTGTGGAGTACCACTCAGTCCCAGGTACGTAGAATAAACGATTATGTCCTTGACCTCCTTGGGCTTTTTGCCAATACAACCAGTGGCGTAGCGACGGGGGGGGGGGGGGGGGGGGGGGGGCACGGGGCACGTGCCCCCTCCCCCCAATTATTTCGAAAAAACAATAGAAAACATAAGGGACATTTTTGAAAAAACAAAGAAATACATAAGGTGTGCCCCCCAATAATTTTGCGTGCCCCCCCCCCCCCCAATCAGTCCGACCACGCTACGCCACTGAATACAACAATATGCCTTTGTTGATGTACAATACATAGACTCTGTACTCGTGGTACGTATGTGTTGAACACTGCTGATGGTACTTTACTACCATCATTTACATTATGATGCCGAGTATGTTATAATCATTATAATATATACAGTTGCTATTAATTATCTCTGACAGCTAGGTTAAAGACATTGGGTGACTTTGTTCACTGATATATTATAGAAGATATATAGTGATGGTATACCCAGTGGCGTAATGAGCAAAAACTTTTGGGGGGGCAGAACCAAATCCGTATCACCACCGGATATTGCGAGGGAGCGAAGCGACCAAGCCCGAAGCAGGGGCGGATCTAGCTTTTTTTTGCTAAGGGGGGGGGGGTTGACCCAATGACGATCGTCCACGAGGCGCGAAGCGGCGATTTTTTTTGCTATTTTGAACCCCCGTAAGTGATGTCTTTTTGCTAAGGGGGGTTTGAACCAATGACGATGCGGAGCATCGTCCACGAGCCGCGAAGCGGCGATTTTTTTTTGCTATTTTGACCCCCCGTAAGTGATGCCTTTTTGCTAAGGGGGGTTTGAACCAATGACGATGCGGAGCAACGTCCACGAGCCGCGAAGCGGCGATTTTTTTTTTGCTATTGTGACCCCCCGTAAATGATGTATTCCACATCACAAATTTAACTTGGCAGCCCAAGGGGAGGGGTTTAAACCTCCTAAACCCCCTCCCCCCCCCCCCCCCCCCCCGTATATCCGCCACTGCGAAGGAGCGAAGCGACTGAGCGGGGGGTGGGGGTGGGAGGGGGGTGTCCCCCCTCTCACGGTAGGGAGCTTTTGCATTTTTGGACTTGAAACTGTGCAATCTGGTCCATTCATGTACCTGGAAAGGAAATTCTGACTTGACGACATTAAGTATAATGTGCGTTGTCCGGGGGGGGGGGGGGTACTCAGATTATAGTCGGACGGGGTTGTGCGGCTGAGACATCCCAACCCTTACCCACATCCAAGGGTCCTTTTGCTGTAAATAGGTACTCATGAGTATGGAATTTTTTTGAAAAATGGACCCATGTCTAAGGATTTTTTGAGAAAAATGGACCCATGTCTAAGGATTTTTTTGAGAAAAATGGACCCATGTCTGAGGATTTCGAACTTTAAATATTACATTTTTTAGCTGTAATATAATACAATGGCCAATCATTTTGCATTTTTTGGATACATTTTTGTATTATTAGTGAACTGTACCATACTACAGGCGCCAGGGGATATTTTCCTAGGGAGGCGAAAGTGTAACAAATTGAGGGTACGAAGCGACCGAGAGGGGGGAGGGCAATTTTTACACTAGAATGGAGCTATCTGGTGCATATCGGAGGTGAAATTCTCAATTTTTCAAATGATTGAAAACAGTGAATAGTCTTCAATTATGATGCGGTAATTTGCATAAATATTAATAATGCGAGCGAGCGGAGCGAGCTTAAACATTTTCAGCAATTTCACAGCGAGAAAATGCCATTTGTTTCTATATTATTGTATGGGTATATTCGTTTTTATTACTTATGATATGGCGTTATGAAGGGTAATATATAAACACTCGAGGTTGTGAAATATCATTTATGCGAGCGAGCGGAGCGGGCTTGAAATTTTTAGCAATTTCACATCGGAACATTTTTTGTTCAATATTATTGTATAGGTATCTTCGTTTTTACAATATGGCGTTATGAAGGGTAACATATAAACACCCGAGGTTGTGAAATATCATGTTATGCGAGCGAGCGGAGGGAGCTTGAAAATTTAGCAATTTTCACAGCGAAAAATTGTCATTTGTTTCAATATTGTATGGGTATATTCGTTTTATTACTTATGATATGGCGTTATATAACACCCGAGGTTGTGAAATATCATGTATGCGAGCGAGCGGAGCGAGCTTGAAAATTTTAGCAATTTCACAGCGGAAAATTGTCATTTGTTTCAATATTGTAATGGGTATATTCGTTTTATTACTTATGATATGGCGTTATATAACACCCGAGGTTGTGAAATATCATGTATGCGAGCGAGCGGAGCGAGCTTGAAAATTTTAGCAATTTCACATCGGGAATTGTCGTTTGTTTCAATATTGTATAGGTATATTCGTTTTATTACTTATGATATGGCGTTATATAACACCCGAGGTTGTGAAATATCATGTATGCGAGCGAGCGGAGCGAGCTTGAAAATTTTAGCAATTTCACATCGGCAATCCCAAAATCCCGGAACAATGAGGGAGAAAAGAGGGGAAAGGAGTAAATGAAAAAAGGACCCATGTCTAAGGATTTAAAAAAAGAAAATGGGACCCATGTCTAAGGATCTTTCTTGTAAAAGGTCACCCTTCCCAGCGGCACATCCCCGTATACCCAATATACGTGAGTACCCCCCCCCCCCCCCCCCCGCCCCCGGGGTGCGTTAGTGCGTCATCATCGTCATGATTCTTAACCAGAAGAGGTTATGATTGATTCGTGAAGAAAACAAAAAATGCACCCCCAAAATAATATTCGCAAAGTGACATATTCAGTTTCAAACAGTGCATCAAAAGCATTATTTTATGACAAAACATGAACATTGTATTCCAGACGTATACAAGACC
This sequence comes from Echinarachnius parma, assembly GCA_037951105.1. Classification (NCBI taxonomy): domain Eukaryota; kingdom Metazoa; phylum Echinodermata; class Echinoidea; order Clypeasteroida; family Echinarachniidae; genus Echinarachnius; species Echinarachnius parma. The sequence goes on from JBAMJV010007848.1 coordinate 5,824, forward strand.
GATTCCCGAGGGAGCGAAACGATAACCGAGAGGGGGAAGGGTGATGGTAGGTGGTGCACGGTAAAGGTGCTTTTGCATTGTTTTAATTGAAATTACGCAATCTGGTGCAATCTGGTGACATGAAGTAAGATCTGAGTTTTCTTGTCTAAAGAAATACTCTTTTCTTTCAATCACTTTTATAGAATTAGATAAAAGCCATGATTTGAATTTATTTGGGGGGTCAAGCGCCCCCCCCCCCCCCCACCAGTACGCCAGTGGGTATACCACGAGCCAGCTTCATTCGTGCTATAGCCAGAAGCAACTGAATCCTGATTGCTGATGACACAACCCCGAAGAATATAATACAGGAATCGATTTATCAGAGCGAGTGATCAACCGAATTGATGCAGTTTCTTTTTTAATATGAAGTAGATTTTCATTTCTTTTATTTTCAACATCAGTGTGAGCGCCGTGCAGCGAAATTACATATTAGCTTTGAGGGATAGAATGTTTCAAAGCGCTGTACTATGTAGTATGTAGCATTATTTTCCCAAAACTATTTGCGCATAATAAAGCCACATCAAGCCGCATAAAGCCGCATTTCTGCCAGGTCCCCCTTTGTGTACTTTGTCAGAAATAGCCGACTCGAACTATATACACAAAAAAAATTATTATCATAAATCTGACTTCAGCCGTCTATAGAACAATGTACAGACGGTAAGTGGAGCAAGACGAAGCCTCAGTACAATAAGCCTCAGTACAATAATTGTCTGAACAGAGACTGATCCACCATTTCTACAACCAGACCTGTTACTTCATTTTAATATAATTTCACTCGCAAATTATACCTACATTCATGTACTTTTGTCGAGATAACACAACAGTTCAAAGACTGCTGCATTGTACAGGTGTAATATGCAGCAAAAGTGTGCAGCCAAAGTATGTAGTAGGCTACAGTAATGAATTGATAAACAGAGCTGTCGTTAATTAGTAGTGTATAAGCCCTCGGAATAAATTACAGGAACGATTGTGAAGAGCATTGAACACCGGTGACGATAATCTACCTTATAGGTAAATATAGAATAGCTGACAAACCACATTTATATGATTGTGGTTATCACATTAACTAATAAACTGTAGATACGTAGAAGTAGAAGGGGGTTTGCAGCCCGTAGCCCCACAATCGCGCCTCGTTCGCCTATAATTCCATTTACCCCATAGTATAATAATTTGTACTCTTCCTCGCACTCCTATAACTTTCTTGCAGACAAGGGCGATCTATGCATTGAGGGGAATATTTAATTAAAAAAAATTAACGGATATATATATATATATAATATGATGACGTCATAATGAAGGTAAATTGAGCATTCCCATTGGTTGATTACCGATGCTTAATCCGGTATAATCAATGGTAAAGTTATAATACATATGTATTATAACTTTTCAGTATGTACAAACTGACCATAGAGAGCCAAACGAGCTGCGCAGGGGATTGCCTTGGAGTGCGTAATGTGCCCTTGTGCGCTTGTTCTTGAATGGGGAAAATGCGCAGAGCGCGCAATTATTTCTAATACGCGCTGGCACTTAACACAGTATACGCAGGGCCGACAATGGCTGGAGAGAACACTCACAATTTGAGCAAGGTCAATTTGGGTTTATCAACATGATAACCCTATCAGTTCCTCAAAATAATCATATTATATAACAAATAGTACATGCTTCTTGTCGTTAAATATTCCACAATAGACACCTCTACATTTTTAATTTCTCTCGTGCGATTATATTGCACTCGGCCTGCGGCCTCGATGCAATATAATCGCTCTCGAGAAATTAAAAATGTATCGTTGTCTATTCTGGTATATTCAACTCCAAACCATGCACTATTTGTATAATATATGTCTATCTTTTGTACATTTTCAGAACATATTCTGAATAACTGGAGCGTCATGTTCGCCTGATCATAAAAACGACAGCTTTAATAAACATCTACAACAACAACAACGACGACGACAACTACAACAATTAAAATATGTCTATCAATGACGCCAAACGCTTAGAAGACTGGTACGAGTTGACGTGGAGCGATGGGTACTGTGGTCGATATCCCTTCGTGTGGCTTCGGGACAACTGCCGATGTGCGAGCTGCTACTACCCGAGCTCCAAACAACGCAGCGTACTACTCGCCAACCTAGATGTCGACATCAAACCTGAGAGCGAAGAGCTACGCAACGGCGGACAAGAATTCAAAGTAAATCATATATTTTGATCTTGCACGCGTTTCCTTCCCATCTGTTATTTAAAAGTCAACATCGGTCGTTCTGTATTGTTGATATCATTCCAAAATATGGCTACAAACAAGACTACTTGCCTATAGCCACCAGATCTAAGCTATTTCCCTAAATGATTTACTATAATAGCCACTTAATTTAGGGTTATAGGGTTTAGTTTTGTTTGTAGCCATATTTTGGAATTAAGTCAAAATTGCAGGACCACCTCAATTTCTTCCGACTCTTTTCATTGTCTTAAATCGGATCAGCAGCCCAACATAAGATCTTATAATTATTATAATTATAACAGAGGTTACGCATTAGCCGGGGGGGGGGGGGGGGGGGGGGGGACTCAAATTATTTTTTGACGGGGGTGTGCCTCACGGAACTCTGCCATGGGGGTCTTAAGAGCTGACTATATACAAGCACAACATATAGGGTCTTTGGAGCTACAAAAAACCTGAAACGGGAGTTAAGGGGTTTAAGGAGCAGACTAAAACTACAAAATACATGGAGCTACCAAAGACCTACGGAAACCCTCAAATGGTGGTCCAAGGACATGAAGGAGCTGACTAGAAGAAGAATAATGGACTTGGCGCTACTCAACTACCTATAGCCAAGTCATTCCGGGGTCTATGGAGCGGCAATCTTGAGAGCGGCAATCGGGTGTGAAAACGGGGGTCTTGTAAGCGGCACATACCCGTCTTACATTATACATGAGTGCCCCACCCCCCCCCCCCCCCTCCCCCGGGCGCATTCCACCAGCAATCATAAAAATAAAAAAAAACTTCTGCGAACAAACATTCATAAGTCTGTATGAACAGACTAGTTTTTATTGTCTTAGGAACTTAAAGAGAATTATTTTTCTACTCCTGCAAACCGACATTATGATATTCAATTTATGAGTTTTGTTTTTTATGGTTGTCAGTGGAATGGGTCACCAAAACTAATCACTTTTACATATAAAACATATATATTGCCATGATGGTTCTCTAATTCCTTCAAACCTTCAATAGGCTGAATCTATTTAACTGTTTAATAAGTAACTGTTATTTAAAGTTTTTATCCCGGGTATCATATATCGCTTACAAAAACAAAGAAAAATACAATTATACAATTTAAAAATTTGATGCTTACTTAATATTAACTTAATTATCCAATTTTTAAAAAGAGAGGAAAGATGGGTCTTCATCTTAATAGTGAATATTGATTTTCTTCTTTGTTTCGCAACAGGTGGTCTGGTCCGATGGCCACGTAAGCTCCTTCCCATCTGACTGGCTCCACCTCAATCGATTCGACCAAACCGACTTCGACCCCGTCAAGAAACTCGAGCCCAAGCCCTGGGGATCAGAGCTGTCCGGAAATGTTCCAACATTCGACTACTATCAGGTGCAGTTGTTGTTATTTTTGTTTTTTGTTTTTCCTGTTCACGTATGTGTTCATGTGTCTTTATAATTAAAGGGGTCTAGTAGCCTTGTCCAAATACACCAAACTTAATTAGAAACCTAGTGGTTCTCTCATACCTTGCTGTATTTGTATTACCAATAGAAGCATGGAACCGGTTTTGGTTTCTGGAATTTCCCTTTAGTTAGAAAAATAAGCCATTTTCCTAAATATTTATTAACAAAAACATCCCTTTTATATCCCACAAACCCGGTTATGGAGGATTCTGATACTATAAGGGGCTGGTTGAGGAATCTAGTAGTAACTGGTCTGGTTACTAAAAGCACCGTAAAGTTTTACTAACACGATTTCCCTATCACATGCATATATGCTTATAGATAGTCGTTTAAAATTAGCCCTTTTCCTAAATATATATAAACAAAATCATCCCTTTTATATCCCACAAACCAGGTTATGGAGGATTCTGATACTCTAAGGGGCTGGTTGAGGAGTCTAGTTGTGACCGGCCTTGCCATCCTGTCTAACGCTCCCAAGGAGGTTGGTATCATCGAGAGTATTGCTAACCGAGTCGGTCACGTGAGGACCACCATGTACGGGTGAGTTAAAGGGAACCAACACCCCAACAAAATAATTTTCTAATCAATGAAAAATAAGCTTCTAGTTGTCCATTCCACCAACAAGGTTTCAGAAAAATAGGTTCCCAGAAAAGGTATGTAATTTGAAATTACATCATCATACTAAATTATGTGTTCATGGGTCTGCGTTTATGTCGCATAAGAGTGCACCGCACAATGAACACTCAATCCATATAGAGCTGTGAAATCCATGGCATTCAAAGTTTAACCCGTTTGCTTTTACATTATGTAAGTTCCTAAGTATTTATAAATTCATTGTCGCCAGGGACTTCACCCTATAATTATTAGCTCATTAAGAAATTGGTTAAAGATGCCCATTTCCAATCCTTGCAGTCGGTCCTCAAATAATATCAATTTTAAATATCAAAAGATTGTATCAAAATAATATAATATAATCAATATTTAAATTAATATATAGGAAGGGAGGGTAAGGGGTCACACGCCCCCTCCCCCACCGAAGCATTCGCCCCTGACTTGTTCTCCCTTTTTCTTTCTTACTATTCTTGCGTCTTGAACCCAGACACACATTTCAAGTGGAAGCCATAGCATCCTCCAGCAACCTTGCCTACACCACCAAAGCACTTGGACTTCATGTGGATCTGCCACTCTATGAATACCCGCCCTCCGTAAGTCTTTTTTTTAATGGTTGTTGGTTGTTGTTCAAACTAACCCACGTTTGTCTAGCACTGTAGGACCACCAAAGCAATTGGCCTTTATGTGGATCTTTCGCTATATGAGTACCTTCCCTCCGTAAGTCTTCTTTTATATGTTTCATTACATTTTGTATCTGTTTAATTTTGTAAATATATATCCATATTCTATGTTATTTCGTACTTTACAACCCTGCTTGCTTGTTTGCCAAGGGGCGAGGGCAATTTATGCAGGTCTGATGCTATGAAGGTTTCTTCATTGTAAGAGACACAATCCAGAGATCTTCAAAATCCTCATATAAATTTAGTTGTAAACATAGACTTTACGATTTGTTATTTATCCAGATTCTGTGTTTTTCCATAAATGTGCATGTATATGTTGAACTGCATCAAAATAATGGTACTAGTCCATTTCAAGTTGTAATTATAGTGCTACATCCATAGTGTAACATTTGGTGGCCAGTCCGGGAGCCGTATACCTATTGCTTGTACACTTTGATGTCTTGCATTGCATCATCAATTATAATAATGTATATGCCCTTCTTAATACAGGTGTAAATGTTTCACTGCATCAAGCAGTGTCAGACGGAAGGGGGCGATAGTCAGTACTGCGATGCCATGAAGATTTCCTACGACCTGAGAGACTCCGACGGACCCGGAAGCCTTCCAGATCTTCCACAAGAACATCTTGTTACGTTATTGATGTCATGCATTGTATTATCAAAACATGTTTTCTTTTAAACAGGTACAAATGCTGCACTGCATCATGCAGTGTGAGACCGAAGGAGGTGATAGTCAGTATTACGATGCCATGAAGATTTCCTACGACCTGAGAGACTCCGACGGACCCGGAAGCCTTCCAGATCTTCCACAAGAACATCTTGTTACGTTATTGATGTCATGCATTGTATTATCAAAAAATTTGTCTTTTAAACAGGTACAAATGTTGCACTGCATCAAACAGTGCGTGACGGAAGGGGGTGATAGTCAGTACTGCGATGCCATGAAGATTTCCTACGACCTGAGAGACTCCGACCCGGAGATCTTCCAGACACTTACCACGGTCAATGTGGACTACCGGCTGCACGGGAAGGACTTTATCCCCTATCATTTCCAGTTTGCACGCCCATTGATATTGTGAGTTGACAACATGCTTATATATCAAATATCAATTATATCAGAGTGAAATTAAAATGGATATCTCTCTATCTCCTTTCCACTGTCCCAATTATTTGCTTATTTATATTATATTAGGTTTCTAATGCTAGAGGACTTTCATTAGTTTCATAGTATAATATAAATTTCACACAATGCGCGATCGATATAGCTTAAATTTGATGGCGTTGGGGATGATGACTGGATGTAAAGCCCTCTGCAGACAGAGCCGACTCGACCTGATCCGACTGGTTTCAATTAGGCTAGAGTTGGGCTCGGTCGGACGGAGCCGATTCATCGTGTTGAGTCGGCCCCGACTTGCATCCGACTGTCTCTCGACTGGCAAATGGTGTGTCGCGAGGCACTGAAAACTGCGCCGATCCGACTGAAAACCAGTCGGATCGGGTCGAGTCGGCTCTGTCTGCAGAGGGCTTTAGTCAGAAGTAACCGACTATACATGGGCTTTTCTTTTATAATTCTGGCTTCGTACTATCACCCCATACCAAAGCATGTCGTGGAACAACTGGCGGAAAAGAGAATGATTTCCGGTCTTTCACTGTATGTCTGCTACATTTTAAAACTATAACCCTTCAATTCTTTGTAGCTTTAATTAGATCAACAATATTCTGTAAAAATTACCTACAATTATTATGAATATTATTCTATTAATGTATAGAATTGATGAAGAGGGGAAATTCAAGTACCTGAGCCACAACAATGGCCTGAGGGCGCCCTACATAAATTTACCGCCGGAGAAGGTAAAGCATTTCTACAAGTGCCTGTCAACTTTGGACAAACGATTCTACGACAAGGAAAATATGATCAGCTTCAAACTACGCGAAGGTAAATATTTTCATAATGTATCATTCTTATATCTATATTTTCAATTCACTTGTGAAAGATATTGAATCGAATTTACATTATTATCAACTTTTGACAGATTTGAAACAACCCAACTAACAATTGGACGTTTTCTGAACGTTCTAAACAGGTTCAAAGTTGGTTATTTGGACGTTCTGTGAAAACGTTTTAAAAACGTGTATTTGTGGAAGGTTGAAAACGTTTTTAGAACGTTCCAAATGGACGTTTTTAGAACGTTGTTTAAACGTTAGAAAAACCAATAAAAAACCTTTCATGTATTTGCTTTCAAGTGCAAGGACCAGCAGAACGTTTTAAGAACGTTTTTTAAATGTTCATTAAAGACGAAGACCTACGGGACCTAATAACAACTTTTGTAAACGTTTTGTAAAGGTTCATTAAAGACGAAGACCTACGGGACCTAATAAAAACGTTTTGTAAACGTTTTGTAAACGTTTTGTGTTCGCTTTGGATTTGATTTGATATTCAGTGATAGGTAAACTAATAAATAAAGCAGTAATAAGTTGTCTCATTTTGTGACTTTCAGGTCACACGTCGTATAGCGTTCAACAATAACCGTTTGATGCACGGCTGAAGCAGCTTTCATCTCGCTCTGACTAGAAAGGAAGAGAAGAAAGTCTGCCATCTTGGTTTGAATTATATTCGTTGATTAGGAAACAACAAAAAAAAGCAGTAATAATTGTGTCTCATTTTATGACTTGGCAGGTGATGTCGTAGCGTTCAACAATAACCGTTTGATGCACGGCTGAAGCAGTTTTTTTTTAAATCTCGCTCTGACTAGAAAGGAAGAGAAGAAAGTCTGCCATCTTGGTTTTAATTATATATTCTCCGATTAGGAAACAAATTTTAAAAAAGCAGTAATAATTGTGTCTCGTTTTGTGACTTTCAGGTGATGTCGTAGCGTTCAACAATAACCGCGTAATGCACGGTAGAAGCAGCTTCCGTCTTGCTCAGGAGGAAGAGGAGGGGAAGAAGACCCGCCATCTGGAAGGTGGATACCTGGACTGGGACATCATCAGCTCTCGCATTCGACTACTCGATGAGGAGCTCGACAACGTGCCCGTCTTGTAGACGAAATGTCATCAACTCATCACTGACTCCGCCTGAAAGTACAAATTATGCAACATCATCCATATCCAAAACCTTCCATTATGATTTTTGAAGATGGTTAGAACTGGAACATCATTAATTGTCTTCTTTAACTTCTCAATGGGGAACTAAACAACGTTCCCGTCCTGTAGACAAAAATGGCATTAAATTTTCACGGCGCTTTGCGGCCGAGATCTTAAGAGGGGCCATAATGCCCCCCCCCCCCCCCCCGGATATAGCCCCGCATGAACAAATACAATCTTGCAACATCATCCCTATCCGAAACTCTCCATTATGATTATTGAAGGTGGTTACAACTGGAACATCATCAACTCTCGTCTTTAACTACCCTTCGAGGAACTTGACGAGAGTAGACGAAAAAGGCCTGAACGTTAACAAATCTTGCAACATCAATCCTAGCCTAAACCCTATATCATGATTGTTAAGGGTGGTTAGAAATGGAACACACCAACTTTCGCTGAGGTAAATGGCCTAAACCCCGCCTAAAGTGTAAAATTGCTGCAAAATCAACCCTATTTGGCTTAAAACCTCGATCATGTATAATGGAGGTTGTAAAATGTACTGGAACATCATCAACTCTCATCTTCGACCAGTCAACGAGGAGATCGACAACGCGCCCGTCTTGTAGACAAAAATGGCACCAATTTATACTATAAACTCCGCTAGAAAGTATAATTGTATTTTCCGACATGGGCGTAGGGGGACGTTCTTCTCAGGGGGCTGAAGTCTTTTGCCAGAATTTTCGATTTTTACCTGACAAGCAACAAAAAAAAGGGGGGGGGGGTGGGGTTCTCGCCTCTTTGTTGACCGAAAATTACTTTTAATATTTTAGTCCAAAATAACACGATTTTACCCAAATATGAGATGTTTTTGTCTGAAAATAACATGTCACTGCCCGAATGTTACTATGATTTTGCCCAAATATATCATGATTTGCCCGAATGTCAGGTGCGTTTTGCCCGAATATGACCGTTTTCAGAACTCCGAGGGGGGGGGGGGGGGGGGGGGGCAGCCCCCCCCCCCCCCCCCCCCCAGCCCCCCACTGCCTCCTACGCATATGCACTGTCATACTAAATATTTTGTTTTGTTTTTGCATTAGAGATGATTATGTCATTAAAAATATTTTGAATTGCATTATATTATGAAGAGAAATATACATTTTTAAAGAATTTTTCTATGAACATTCATACAATATATTATACGATTATACGTAAATGTGATAATATTACTGCATTAATAGTACTGAACATCGTGACAGATTTTTTCATTTTGTTTGTGTCATAAATGTTGTAATCACTTATTCGTTCCATCTTGGACAGTGAACCTGTGTACTTTAATAAAATAATAATAATAATACACAGTTTTTATATAGCGCATATCACATTGCAGATGCACGACTCTATGCGCTTGTATTATAATTATGTTTTACATGTTAATTTTACATTGTTTCAAAGTTTTACATCGTTTATCACTATTCTGAACCCGATATACAGATGATAATGTGAGTTAAATTTTATTTACAGTACAATATTATTGTATTTAATGTTAATGAAATGTTCTATCGCCTTTGGTGATACTTGAACTAAACGCGGACAAGATACGTTATACACCGTGTCCCAGAAAAAACGAAACCGGGTTTCATGGCAGAAATTTTATGTTATAATGAATAATTTCCTTGATGATATATATATGTCTGAAAAGCTATGTGTCTCTTCTTTTATTTGATATACAACTTATGGCACATAATTCACGCATGACTGAATTAGAACGATAGAAAGTGGTGTTACCAAAATTCAATTTGCGCGCAGAAATTGCAAGTTGGGTGATGTTTTGGGGAGAGTTTTAAGAGTAGTAAACGTACTTATTTTGAAAAAGGACAGACACCGCATGAAAATTCATAATTTTATCTTTTATATGACACCTCATGATTAAAAAATAAATTATATATGCCAGAGAACGAATACAATGAAAACATGCTTGATTCCAGCCCAAATGAGTAACTTTCCTGATATAGCCTGTTTCCTGATCCCCATGTTTGTGTAAATTCACTCATGCATCAAAGTCCATTGTCAGCTGCTAGTCAGGAAAGCTGAGCGACTTCTTACTCAACTTTCACTCATTCGGGCAGAAATCAGGCATGTTTTCATTGTACTCGTTCTCTGGCATAAATCATTTATTTGTTTAGCATGAGGTGTCATGTAAAAGATAAAAATATGAACTTTTATGTGGTATTTGTCCTTTTTAAAAATAAGTACGTTTACAACTCTTAAAACTCTCCCAAACTTCAAATTTATGCGTGCAAATTGAATATTGGTAACACCACTTTCCATTGTTCTAATTCAGTCATGCTTGAAGTATGTGCCATAAGTTGCACATCAAATGAAAGAAGAGACACAGAACTTTCCAGTCATATATATATCATCAATTAAATTATTCATTATGACAGAAAATTTCTGCCATGAAACCCGGTTTCGTTTTTTCTGGGACACGGTGTATATAGATTACATATTTTGCGAGGTATTATACAGGACAACTAAATGTATATGAATTGAAACGGAAAAGCGCATAATTTTCGAACCAAAACAAAGTTTGTTTGATACCAAACGGCTGATAAAAAGTCCAATAAGTAATTTGAATACAAGTTGCGGGAGAACACTATACAGATTTCGCAATTTGACCAATATTATATTAAATATCAACACACCTTACATATTCGTTAAAATAAACCGAAGTGGCTTTTAAATATCTGTTAATTTCAAGAGTTTTTGCCCAAAGTTACATTTTCCGGGTGTCTGAATAGCAAAATTACTCTCGCCGAGCGAAGGTCATTTGTATTAAAACCTAGTATTTAATGAGAAATATTAAAAGGATAAGTTAGTACAGTTTTGGTAAGGCTGAGCTTTAGTTACCAAAACCTACACAATAACATTACAAACTACTAGTTAGTAAATAACAAACGACTAAATAAAAAGCCCGTTATCATTCAAAAAGAGCCATTACAAATTTAAAACACAAGAGGGCGCTCTCTAAAAAATATTGGTTTCAACCAGTTTTCATACAAATTTATGCATGCGATGTTTTGTTGAAATAATGATTAAATAGAGAGATCATCAACATCTATTTATTAAATAGATGTTGATAAAAACCTCTTGTGAAAATTTTTGAAAAAGTGTAAGCATTTTTTAAATTTAAAAAAATCATCGAATAAATCTGGGGCCCAGATTTATTCCGATCGGATATATTTATTGATATTTCAGCCGTTTCTGAACCGATTTTGATCAAATAAAGTTTATTATGTCATTAAAATTATATGCTCTTTCAAATGTTACACTCAGTTTTTCATTATCTAACAAAAAAATTATTTCGTGCAGCGCCCTCTATACCAAAACTGAACTTAAGCCACAAACCTTTCTCTTCCTTTCCTACGCAATTACATTTCTTTGAAAAGAAATGAAAATCTCTGAGCAACTTTCCAAAGTACAACTAGTAGAATTAGCAGGCTAAAGAATATACCTAAAGGTATACATGATATGGATAAGCCTTACAATTATGTCATTTATTGTTGGAGAGTGATAATTCTCGTATTTTTACATATGGTTAGATAATTGGTATGTATATAACCAATTATTGCAAACATGAAATTATCATAATTATATCACTTACTAAGCGGCAGACAATAGTTGTTTGAATATCAAAATATTTGCAGCATGTTGATTTACCGAATATTAATATTTATATGATATAAATAGGGTTTGCGATAACCACAAAGAATATTAATTTTGATTTAATGCAAGCACGTGAAACACGTTATTTTGTTTATCTAACATCTTTCAATTAATTTGATTTTAACATTCTTAAATGTTTTAATCTTCAGGTTTTGAAGGAATTTGCCAGTTTTCGAAGTTGTCATTTTGATAAAATTGAAGATTACTACTAATAAAGGTTTTAATATAAATATTTATAATTTTCTACAGCCCCGATGAAGTCCGAAATGGACGAAATATTGGCTAAATAAACTGAAGATAATTATAAAGCTAGTTACGCCGCTCCTTAGCTTCCTTTCACTGCATATTTATTCAATTTTCATGTATATCAAAATAATGTCTTCAACTCATAAATATGGACAAATTATGGTTTACATGATTGTATAATATCATAATTTGTTTTGTTAACATTATGCACGGTAGTGTACTATGCCTGTAACTTTTCATCCAGTAACTGAAGATTTTCAGAAAAAAAAAATTATGTTTATGCTTACAATAATTATACGAGCGACAGTCAAATGACGAAGCGCACTAATAAATGCCTCTCTTTTTCCTTTGTTCACAATGTTACAATAATTTAATGATGAGGAGAAGGAGGAAGAAGAGGAGGATTGAGGAGACTGAGCCTAAGGGAGAAGGGGGTAGGAGCAGTTGGAAGAGGCAAGAGGAGGATAATAATAATGATGATGATGAGGATGAGGAGGATGAGGAGGATGAGGAGGATGATGCTGACGATGATAATGATGATGACGATGATGAGGATGATGATGATGATGATGATGAGGATGAGGATGAGGATGATGAGGATGATGATGAGGATGATGAGGAGGATGAGGAGGATGAGGAGGATGAGGAGGATGAGGAGGATGAGGAGGATGAGGAGGATGATGATGATGATGATGATGATGATGATGATGATGATGATAAATAACGATGATGATAAATGGGGATAATGCATGATACGATGAGGGTGATAATGATGATATGATGATGATGATTGTGATGATGTAATGAAAGGAGGAAGATCATTGATTGATTGATTGATTGATTGATTGATTGATTGATTGATTGATTGATTGATTGATTGATTGATTACTTGAATGATTGATTGATTGATTAATTGATTGATTGAATGATTGATTGATTTATTAATTAATTAATTAATTGATTAATTGATTGATTGATTAATTGATTGATTGATTGATTGATTGATTGTTTTGATTGGTGGTATTTAATTGTATGTGTGTATAAACTGTGTATACGTATGGTGAAACAGATCGCGTTGAAATGAGAAATGAACTATGTAATAATATGGGTTTATATTCCCTTGGTCTAATACCACTTGGTCTAATCATCAGTTCGCCTAACTCCACTTCGGCTAAACCCATTTGGTCTAATCATCACTAGGTCCAATGCCCATTTAGGTAATTGCCGTTTCGTCTAATCACCAAATGGGCCAATTGTCACTTCGTCTACTTTTGTTTTCCCCGTTTCGTCTATTATCACTTCGTCTAATACCAGTTCGTCTAATTCTCAGTTAGGCTACTCTTCACTTGGTCTATATGCAATTCGTCTAATTACCGTTTGGTCTATAACCATTTGGTCTAATATCCATTTAGTCTATTACCATTTGGTCTATTACCACTTCGTCTAATGCCAATAGGTCTATTTTCCACTTGGTCTAAAAGCAGTTCGTCTAATGCCATTTCGTCTAAACACTATTTCGGCTAATGACCATTTAGTCTAATTCTCATTTGGTCTAACGATCGCCCACACTGACCTCTGTGGTGGCCACCGCCTGCATACCGTATGAACGATTCCATAGGGCTGTAATTATAGCTCTATGGATATTTAGCCAAAGCGGTTTCACTAGACGAAACCTGTGTATAAGAGAAAACTAATTGGCCGCTACAAGTCCCAAAATATCGTTCGTACGCTCACCACCCAAGGGAAAATAGATATGTGGCCGCTATAAACAAGTGAATTTCATCAAACAGCTGGTGTATATTGACCACCTAAAAGGAAACAAGATAGTGGGCGTTATAATCAGGTACCTTAAAAAAAAAAACAGGTTCCATAAAATCGTATATCGTCAAACAGGGGCATAGACAACGGGGGGATGAGGGGGATGCATCCCGCCTCACAAGGTGGGGGGGATGACATGTACTATTATCCACCCCCCCCCCCCCCCACCCCAAGCTTTTAGGGAAGGATATATATATATTTGTTTGTATCTGTATACGAGTGGGAATAAAAACCTTCGTTGTATGAGCTAAGACTTGTTAATTCTAACGTTAAAAACGTAATTTATACATCCACTTTTAATTTTCGCTGCGCGCTTCGCGCGCGAACATATTATCTCAGTTTGTTGTGTAACCTGCGTATGGTCTGGGGTGAGTTTTTTTTCTATAAACCGGGTCACGTAGTTCCAGTGTAGGCTGGCATTGCTCTGGCTGCTTGTGTGACGTGCACCAAATTGCACCATTTCAAGTATGCAAAATGTTCTCTGTGGGAAGGGGATACTCCTCCAAAACCCTCCCTATTAGGCTCTGCCCCAGCCCTCGGTAGCTTCGCCCCTCGGGAAGATGTTGGGTCATAATAATGTTTGAACTGTGCATGACGCGAAATATATACATACAATAGTTGTGTTTGTGTTTGGGTGCATATTCATTAGTGTGCAAATTATTTGTTTTCTTCGTGAAAATATATGGCAAATTTCTGGTTGATCAAATCATAACACGCTTTCCAAGAATGATACAGTCAATGTTAAAGGGACTTAGTAACATTGTCCAAATCCTCAAAATAAAATTTTAATTCTAGCGGTTCCCTCATACCTTGTTGTATTCGTATTACCAATAAAATCATGGGACAGGTTTCGGTTTTTCAAATTTCCCTTTCGTTACAAAGATATGTACGATCGAAGTATGCAGATAAGAAAAACTCTGGTGGAGTTTTTCTTACTGTGTACAAAGTGAGTGCAGTGAGTTAGTGACTATCACTTTGCATTTTCGCTCATTACTTGGCCATGCAATGTCCATTTGACTTGAAATGTTCACACAATACCCATGCATTGCATCAACCATTCATCACTTTTTGCACATGTCAACAAAGTTACTAGATCCCTTTAAGCTCGAATTTCCTATCTAGGTAAGCACCAGCAGGGGCGGATCTAGCTTTTTGCCAAGGGGGGGGGGGGGGGGGGGGGGCAGGCGCGCCGGAAGCAGTTTTGGATTGGGGGGGCAAAACCCGAAGGGGGCTCACGATTTATGTGTTTAGGGGCTCATGCCCGACCACACTCACAGGGTATCCACCCCCCCCCCCCCCCCCCCCCCCTCCCACGGTCAAGGGAGCTTTTGCATTTTTGGACTTGAAATTGTGATATCTGGTGCATAAAAACATGATCCCCAACAACATAGCTTACAGCCAAAAATGAGTCCCGAGGGAGAGAAGCGACCAAGGGCTGTGGCAGAGCCAGAGGGGGAGGGTTTGGGAGGGGGTATCCCCCTCCCACGGGGAAGATTTTGCATTTTTATACTTGAAATGATGCAATCTGGGGCATAAAAACATAAACCATATGTCACATTTGTATGATCCAACATCATAACTTTCAGCTAAAAATGAGTCCCGAGGGAGCGAAGCGACCGAGGGCTGGGGCAGAGCCAGAGGGGAGGGTTTGGGAGGGGGTATCCCCCTCCCATGGGGAAGATTTTGCATTCTAAAACTTGAAATGGTGCAATCTGGGGCATAAAAACATAAACCATATGCCACATTTGTATGATCCAACATCATAACTTTCAGCTAGAAATGAGTCCCGAGGGAGCGAAGCGACCGAGGGCTGGGGCAGAGCCAGAAGGGAGGGTTTGGGAGGGGGTATCCCCTCCCACGGGGAAGATTTTGCATTTTTATACTTGAAATGGTGCAATCTGGGGGATAAAAACATAAACCATATGCCACATTTGTATGATCCAACATCATAACTTTCAGCTAAACATGAGTCCCGAGGGAGCGAAGCGACCGAGGGCTGGGGCAAAGCCAGAGGGGAGGGTTTGGGAGGGGGTATCCCCCTCCCACGGGGAAGATTTTGCATGTTTATACTTAAAATGGTGTAATCTTGGGCATAAAAACATTAACCATATAATATGCCACATTTGTATGATCCAACATCATAACTTTCAGCTAAGAATGAGTCCCGAGGGAGCGAAGCGACTGAGGGCAGGGGCAGAGCCAGAGGGGAGGGTTTGGGAGGGGGTATCCCCCTCCCACGGGGAAGATTTTGCATTTTTATACTTGAAATGATGCAATCTAGTGCATAAAACATAAACCATATGCCACATTATGTATGATCCAACGACATAGCTTACAGCCAAGAATGAGTCCCGAGGTAAAGAAGTGACCGAGGGCTGGGGCAGAGCCAGGGGGTTGGGAGGGGGTATCCCCCTCCCACGGGGGAAGGATTTGGCCTGTATATACTTGAAAATGAAATGGTGCAATATGGTGCATACAGACATAAACCATATGCCACATTTGTATGATCCAACATCATAGCTTACAACTAATAATGAGTCCCGAGGGAGCGAAGCGACCGGAGGGCTGGGGCAGAGCCAGAGGAGGAGGGTTTGGGAGGGGGTACTCCCCCTCCACGGGGATGATTTTGCATTTATTTACTTCTAATGGTGCGATTTGGGTGCACGTCACTAAAACAGCAGAGCAATAACAGCCTACACAAGAAGTACGTGGACTGGTACAGAAAAAACCCACCCAGACGTACCGTACCAAATGCAAGTTACACAACAAACTGAGATAATTTGTTTGCGCGCGAAGCGCGCAGCGAAAATTTTAAATGGATGAATAACTCAGTTTTAAACGTTAGAATTAACAAGTATTGGCTGATACATTGAATTTGTTCTTTTCCTTTTTCTTTCTTTCTTTCTTTCTTTTTTCTTCCTTTTTTTTCAGGGAGGCTTTTTGGGGGGGCAAAAACGCGTTTTGCCCCCCCACTTTTTGGATTGGGGGGGCGGCCGCCCCCCCCTGCCCCCCACTTCCGGCGCCTATGGGGGGGGGGGGGGTTGACCCATTGACGATGCGGAGTATCATCGACGAGCCGCGAAGCGGAGAAATTTTGTTGCTATTTTGAAACCCCCGTAAGTGATTTTTGTTTCACTTTTTTCAACTGATACAATTTTCACTTGGCAACCCAAGGGGGGGGGGGGGGGGGGGTGTTAAACCACCTAACCCCCCCCCCCCCCCCCGTAGATCCGCCACTGACCAGATTGCACAATTTCAAGTCCAAAAATGAAATAGACAGGAAAATTCGGGCTTAATACTCACTGTAACTGGATGGTGTGTAATGATTTCATCGATCAGGAATTTAAAATACATGTATATTTAAACGAAAAAACACATTGCCACATGCACTAATGTATGATATAGCCTACAGTCAATGATGAGTCCCGAGGCAGCGAAGCGACCGAAGGCTGGGGTAGAACCAGAGGGAGAGGGCTAACCCGCCCCCCCCCCCCCCCCCCCTCCCCCAACGGGGAATATTTTTCATGTATAGGTCTATACTTGAAAGAAAAAAAAAGTACAATTTGGTGCATCCCTTGATAGGAAATTCGGACTTAAAATTAATAATAATACATAATAATAATAATAATAATGGTGCTTATATAGCACATTATACATGGTATCGTACAACTACAAGCAATCATCTCGTATGTCAAAACAAAGCGGTATACCCCCTCCCTCCCCGCAAGTAGCACACGCGGCATTTCAAGGCATCAATAGTCTTATAAATATCTATAGTCTCAATAGAAAAAGAAAAGAAAATACTTTGGCAAGTAGTTTGTCACCTATCTTCCAATGGCAATATTAAGCTTGCCACTGTTTAAGCTGTAAAGTGCTTAAATAAAGATAATTTATCAAACAAGTTTCATAAGCAACATTTGGCACGCACAAAAAACGATGTCTGCTAGCAGGGTTCATTACAGCCAGAGGAGCAAACATGATTCACAGGTTAATATTAAAATATTTCACACACATTTATAAATTATAGGGTAACATTATGCTTTCACAAAATATAATTGTATTACACTCGTTATTTAGTGTAATTTTAACTTGTCTAGTTTCGTACGGGTGCATAGGATCTAACATGGGTTAAGACACTTCTTGAACAGGGGCCGCGGAAAAACAAAGAAATACATAAACATAACATATAACACACTATATAACAATTGAAATGTGGTCAGCCCTCCTCTTTCAAAACCTTTCCGCGGCCCCTGTTGAACTGTTGAACTTAGTGGACACTATTACTGACACTGAATTACAATTATCATATCAAACTTTACACCAACGTAACATTAGACCTTTAGACCAAATGGTCATTAGACTAAATGGGCATTAGACCATGTGGTCATTAGCCCAAGTGGGACATTAGCCCGTAGCCCAACTGTCAATTAGACCAAACGGGAAGTTGATGAAACGGTGATTAGACCAAGTGATGAACTGCCCATCTGGATATAGCCGAAGTGGGTGTAGCGCAAATGGGTATTAGACGTAGTGGTATTAGACGAAGTGGTAAATAGTCGAAGTGATATTAGACGAATCGAATATTAGACAATCTGGTGATTAGACGAAATGGCATTAGATAAGTGGGTTTGGACCAGGTGGAATGTAGACAATAAGGGTATAGCCCAAATGGGCATATTCGTGTATTAGGCCCCACCATTGCCCCCAAATGGTTATTAGACGAACCGGCTAATGGACCAAGTGGTTGTAGACGAAATGGGTTTAGACCATGTAGGATTAGCTTAGACGAAGTGGATATTAGACGAAGCGGGTTACCATGGCCATACCATAGAATTGAGACGAAATGGAGTGCGCCATCTACTGTTCACTTGGATATCAACATGGCAGCGGTAAGTTCGCGTGTTTTTGTTTCCGATTTTTAAACGTGAATGAGACTCTGAGAGAGTGTATAAAGCAGTTTAACACGATGCAATTATTATCAAATTCCAAATGTATACGCGGACATCAGTATTTTCTTTAGCGAAAATTTATCGAAAGTCATTTGAAATCGCCATAAAACTGGACATTTTGGAAGCGGTGTTATTGCACTGTTCCCACCGCATCATACTTGTGTTATCGCTACAACGCAATCTTCGCGTGCTTAACAACGGGCGACCGGTCGCTCCGCACCGCACCGCAGCGCGGTCGGGCCGCGGCCGAGAACGGATAGCAGCCCGCGCGACCCGCGGCAGGCATGGCAGCGCAGGTGGCAATTTGGCAATGCAGACTTGCAGTTGCAGTGGCCAGTGCCGCATATCGATTGCAATACTCGCTCAATTTGATGCAATGTCATGTTGACACATGGTTGAGCACTCTGAAACTAGAAAGTAATCAATCATGTCAATGTGAAATTTGTGAATAAAAAAATAAAAATAATTTTAGAAAGAGTGTAGTCCAAGAAGACTAAAGGTAGAGACATTTACATTAACATTTGGACGTTTTTTTTTAACATGTCATACCTTTAGTCCTAGTCCATAGTGTACACGTTCTGTATCTAGCCACTTATCCACCCAAAAAACCCTCCAATTTGGTTGGAAATATTTCGGCTACTCACCTGAATTTTCACGACTAGGCAGATGTTTACTCTCTTTCTGCAATTGTGCTGTCCCAAATACGTTTACAAGTTGTAATTCTGGTAAAATTAACACTTTTCCGAGGTAAATACAGCCCGATGTTTGATGACTAAGAAATTCCCGTAACATGCTATTCAACTCAATTGCACATGGTAGTATTGTATTCGCCGTGTAGACGTAACATTTGCATAACACACGGCTCGCGAATATAATACCGTTGCATGTATAACCTGTACGCGCGCGCGCCGTATTATACAGTAGAGGATACGGCGCGCGCGCGTGCAGGTTATACATGCAACGGTATTTTCGCGAGCCGTGTGTTATGCAAATATCTATACACGGCGAATACAATACTACATTGTGCAATTGCGTTGAATAGCATGTTACGGGAATTCTTGGTCATCAAACATCGGGCTGTGTTTACCTCGGAAAAGTGTTAATTTTACCAGAATTACAACTTGTAAACGTATTTGGGACAGCACAATTGCAGAAAGAGAGTAAACATCTGCCTAGTCGTGAAAATTCAGGTGAGTAGCCGAAATATTTCCAACCAAATTGGAGGTTTTTTTGGGTGGATAAGTGGCTAGATACAGAACGTGTACACTATGGACTAGGACTAAAGGTATGACATGTAAAAAAAAAACGTCCAAATGTTAATGTAAATGTCTCTACCTTTAGTCTTCTTGGACTAGAAAGAGTGCATGAATGATATTGAATTAATAATATAATTATAAATATCTGACTCTGTAGTCTGTGTTAGTAATTTCGGCATCTTTGATTGTGTCTTTTTGACGCTAAATATTAATGCAAATGCAGTAACTCTAGAGAATGCTAGTGCAGAGCGCTAGCGTTCTAGAGCGCTCTGCGCTAGCATTCTAGAGCCTCCTAGTAATACTGGACCGAAAATGAACTTTTTGTGTGCAAGCTTATTCAATTATTGTCCTTTACATATGATACAGTACTTACCACATCTACAATGTATTGTAAATGGTCCTGATAGGACCATTTACTGCTCACAGTGGTAAAAATCTACGGGACACAATTTGAACTACAAACAGAGAGAAAAGAACAGCATATCTAAAGTTAAAAATTGCATACCTAGATTGAAGCTGATTTTATGATTTATTGTACAAAATTTCATTTTCAAAATGATAAGTCATACTTACAAAAATCGTCATAAGTTCCATTTCTTTCTCTTCCTGCTCGATGTCCCATCGTAAACAAAGAAAGCCCGCCCGCAACATGCGGAGGCCGCTTATTGTCCAAAACAAGCCAACTCGCGATCTGCAAGCATGCCCTCCGTATCCGATTTCGGATACGCCGTATCAGAATTCGGATACGCCGTGTCAGAATTCGGATACGGTAACACGTGTGGTGTGGGAAGCTTGCGGGAAATACATGACAGTCATCCAGATAGCAGCAACACTTTCGAGAGGGATCACGACTGAGATTTTCTCAGTCTTTTTATTTTCCAAAACTGCAGATTTTCCATTTTTTTCGACATTTGAAGAATAATTTGGACCATTTTGGTAAGTACATATAACACTTGTATCATTTTTAGGGCCAGTCATGATTGAATTTGTTGAATTTAAGATAAGAATTTTGTGTGAAATTTTGACAAACTTTTTTTGTACTGTCCCACATTGTTCCCGTATAGCGCAGCATTACAATGTAGTGTTGTGTGGTACTTACCACCGATTGCATCTCCAATATGTGATCCAACTTGACGGTGGATTAAAATTATAATTTTCCCCTCCATTCCGCATAAAATCAGTGATTTATCCGCCTACTCGATTTCTCTCCGTGTGTTAGCGCAACTCCGCACAGATTTTGAACGAAAGATGATCGCGATGGCCGCCAATGCGTACGGCGAACGGCGCCATGCGATACACATGAAACTATTACCGTGCATATTCATGTGTATCGCATATGGCGCCGTTCGCCGTACGTATCGGCGGCCATCGATCAGCCGATCTGTGCGGAGTCGCGCTAACACACGGAGAGAAGTCGAGTAGGTGGTAAATCACTGATTTTATGCGGAATGGAGGGGAAAATCATAATTTTAATCCACCGTCAAGTTGGAACACATATTGGAGATGCAATCGGTGGTAAGTACCGTATCATATGTATAATTTTAAGGACAATAAGCTTGCACACAAAAAGTTCATTTTCGGTCCAGTATTAGGAGGCTCTAGAACGCTAGTGCTCCGCGCTATTGTCTCTAGAGTTACAAATGCAGTTAATTTTTTTGTACTAAAAAATTTAAATCACTGAAAAGTGAAAACTCAACAAAATTGGTTTCTACCAATCACTCGACTGTTTACTTATCCCTCGAGGGTCTATCTCAATATTTTTGTCAAAATTTGAGACATTTTTAACGACTTTTCTTGATGTTTGAGATGCGTCCTGGCGCCGTAAAAATCATGCTTACTATGTAAAATCAAAGTTACGTTAGCAGAACTTAGCGAGCAGCTATGCCGCTATCTTATTACCATTGTCGTTGACTTGCGAGTAGAGAGATTACCCTACCCATGCAGCGCGCCGGATCAAGTTGTTGTTTTGTGTTTATTGGCGTTCTTCATTCATTTTGAATAAATTTTACGCCAATCTATTTTTAAAATCTTCTTTTCTCTTTTTTGTTTCAAATCAAATTAAATGCTCCTTTTTAAATATATACAATACGTATCTTTATATAATACATTTATTGAGAATATAAATATGGGGGATCTCTTATCCTTGCCCGTTTGGGACTGGATGATTAGCTTGTTTTCAGGCTGAAGTATGCAAAACCCTGCACTTGTCGGGAAAAAAAAAATCAACATTTTGATGTTCAAGCTTTGAAAAAGGCCTTATCACAATCTTGATTTGATGCTTTGAATTGCCTTCTTCTAAAACATCGGACAATAAATGGCAAAGATATGATTGTTCAATTTGACAAGTTACGTCTTTCAGTTGAAAATTACATACATTATGTGAACTTAAAATGCCCATTTCTTCAAAACATGAATTACCGACAAGTTTTTTCTATGTCAGTCACAAATATCTAGTTAAAGGGGACCACCAGGCAAAGGACAACACATTATTATATGTTTTGGTACTGTTTTGTGATATCAAATAGATACCCAACATTTTGCAAAGGGTTGTGTAATTCATTAAAAAAGCAATTAATTTCCACCACTTACGGAACCACTGCTATTTCCTGGTTCGTACGGGGCAAACATTTGTGAGTGCGTCAATGCGATTCACGCGTACGTCAATAGAATCCCGGATGATTCGTTCGCTATGCACAGAGCGCTCTAGCTCTGGCTCTGCAGATATATAGTCTACGCAATTCAGACCGCATTAACGATAGTGATGCGTTTTCCAATTTTTTTTTTTCTTTCTGAAAAAGATTTTTGTGAACTTGTTGAAGGAATGGAATACTAAAGATGTTACCTTTCTATAATAAGAATATTATTTTTGGGTGGTGGTACCCTTTAAGTAACATTCATGAATTTGTATTTAATTCTCTGAAAAATATCTTGGTGCTTATCAATACAGTCAACAGCTCAGAAGGTACAAGAAGTGCGCGAGGTGACGCGAATCGAGCGAATCGGCGCCCATTCTCACATCCGCGGCTTGGGGCTGGACGATGCCCTCGAGGCGAGGAACATTTCCCAGGGGATGGTCGGCCAGACGGCGGCCAGGAGAGCAGCGGGAGTCATTCTGGAAATGATCAAGGTAAGAGTTTGCCATCCTTTTTTTTCCAGGCCACCTACATGTATCTGACCTAGAAGCCAACACGAGAATTCATAGAACTTGATTTCCTGATTTGAACTGGGGGGTGTTTCACAAAGATGCTAAGTTGAACTTAAACTCTAAGTTGGACTTAACTATTATGGAAAGCCATTTGTAATGTTAGAATACAATGTATTCAAAAGCAAAATAAATGTTGCATCAAGAACATGAAATCTTCTTGATAATAGAAAATATAAATGGTTTGAATCAACATTTTATGCCTTTGAAAAAGGACATTTACAACAAATTTTCAAAGAAACTAATGGCTTTCCATACTTTTTAAGTCCAATTTAGAGATAAGTTCAACTTTGGATCTTTGTGAAACTCCCCCCTGGTGTTTACAGAAATTGAAAATGTACTATTCGATGTCAAGAGCTGCATCATTATATTTCATTCATAATCACACTTTTATAAGTGAGGTTTACAAATTAAATGACGTGTCAATGCTAGCCAGGTTTTGTTTTGACATGAGTGACTATTGACTTCATGTTGGTTCTTTTCTGATATTACAAAATTAAAGTTTGGCTTGGGCATGAGAGTAGAAATGCTTTCATATCAATGAAAGTACATCGTTATAAAATCTTCATGTACAGTGGAACCTCTCTATAACGAGCTACTAATATTAAAACCCTCTGAAAACAAGGTTATTTTGCTGATTCAAACTCTTCACGTTCTTCAGTTTTATTACCCTGATTTGACAAGATACTTGATCTAACAAGGTAATTGTCATGTTTCCAAGGTCCTTGGTATAACAAAGTTTAACTGTACTTCTCTTTCGATTTCAATTTCACTTCGACAAATTAAATCATTTTCTATTTTCACTCGTTTACAGGAAGGGAAGATAGCAGGGAGGGCTGTGCTGATTGCTGGCCAACCAGGAACAGGAAAAACAGCAATTGCCATGGGTGAGTGTCATGTTTGTATTTTTGCCCTTCACAGATAAAGGTTAAAGGTTGGTCGGATTCATTAATCAGCTGCGCGATGCCATCTTAAGAACGCCCTGCACACGCTTGACATTCTTTAAGCACTGGATGCTCAGTGCATGTTAGAGTCCCTGTTAACAAAAATCACAAGCTGACTTGATGGGGTTCGAACCTACAAAATGTACAATTTCCTGCTTACTAGGGGTTTGATTCCCACCCGATTCCGCTTGTGATTTTTTTCACAGCAACTCTAAAGCCTGTTGGAGCCGGAACTGGCGAGACCCAATCCGACTGGTTTTCAGTCAGATTGGCTCTGTGTGCATTGCCTCACGACTCAAATTTTGCCAGTCGGAAGCCAGTCAAAAGCCCATCGGGCCCAATACAACATATTGAATTGGCTGGAATGAATCGGACCAACTGTGGCTTTCAGTCGGGTCAGAACTGGTCAAGTCGGCTCTGTCTGCGCTGGGCTTTACATGCACTGAGCAGCTGTTCTTTAACCTATGTCAATGAAGGGTAAAATCACAATCATTTAAATAACATAAGGTCTAATAAAATGAAATTGAAACAATGACTGTGTCATGTTTTTCAAAGTAAATTCAAACCAGAAATGTATCAAATAAATTAAAATTAGCAAAGAAAATGAGAAACCACTTGTGCGTTACTTATCTGCCTGAACTCATGATAATCCTTAACTCATGAATATTCCACATTTTGACATTTCTACAGGTATGGCTCAAGCCCTGGGACAGGACACACCGTTCACAGCCATCGCCGGCAGCGAGATTTTCTCTCTGGAAATGAGCAAGACGGAGGCCCTTACACAGGCTTTCAGACGGTCCATAGGAATCAGAATCAAGTGAGTAGAAATTTTTCAAAAGAGTTTAAAATCACTTTTGTATTTAAAAACAAATTCAAATGTTGCGAGATCATTGTCTTGTAATTGTATGAAAGAAAATTACATTTAGGAGCTAGTCTGAGAATATTAGGATTTTAAAATATATTTGAGTGGAATTATTTATATAAAATTTAGAGCTTAAAATATTAAATGGTCACTGTGACCATTTAATTAGTCTATCATCTGCAGACCATTTTCTTTCTTTTTTGTTCTTGATGTTCACCAACCATTTACATTTGTTTTGGGTAAGCACAATCAAAGTGCTTCAATCAGAATTGCAATGTTACAGGTTTATTTTTCTTTTAACTTGGTAAAAGAAACTTATTCACGATACATAGATTCAGAATAGAAAGAAATTGAGCCTGAGACGACAAAGGGATAGTTTTTTTCTTGCATCATTTGAATTCTAATATCAATGTGAATTTCAACATTTTACCAACTTGATGTACATAATATCCATGTGGTTTATGGAATGTTTGGCGTGGAAAATGAGGCATGGAAAAGAATGACCCTATCATGTTACTTCAAATATTTATCATAATTTATTACTATGCAGTTTCTGTTAATTTTTACTATTTCTTTTCTCAGAGAGGAGACAGAGATCATTGAGGGAGAGGTGGTTGAAATTCAGATCGACAGACCGGCTACGGGAACGGTAAGTTTGATATGTGGTACTGCAAAGTAAATTGGGATCTAGTAACCTTGACTGAATCGACCTTACTCACAAGTTTGCAACTAACACAGACATACAGATGAGCTAACCAAAATAAATCATACATGTGTAGTTTAGACTTTGAGTAGATGTACAAATTTAGAGTAGGGTTTTGTGTCACGGGGGTTAGCAGAGCTGCCAACCGGTACGTTTTTTAGCGACTTTAGTACGTTGTTTTTTCTGTGCTGAAATACTTTTTTTTTTCTAACAACTTCTTTGAAATGTGATGAAAAAATTAGACCTAGATCAGTGGAAAATGATGGTAAATTCTCGTTTAGCAAGTTCATGTGGTGGTTCACCATTCTAAACCTATTTGATTTGACCTTGTTAACTCCATCTTTTTGTCGTACAAGATTTAAGTGCATGGGAGCAGCCATCTTGTATTGTGATGTCATTGTAAACATCAGTGCTTATCCTTTAATAGGGCCATGCGGGCTTAGTGGTTGGAGCACCGGTCTTGCAATTCCAGGGTCTTGGGTTCAACTCCTGGCAAAGCGCAACTTTCTTTGCTCGTTTTCATTTAAAGATTGTCATGCGTGAGGATGCTACACCAAAGGTCTCCATTTCAAACTAGGCCAGTTTCTGCGCCCTGCACAACACTGAGCCAGTGTGTATTCCGCACTGTGTGCAAGGTGTTCGCAAGATGGCACCGTGCTTCTGATTTACGAATCAGAACTGCCGTTACACCCTGTTAAAGGGATCTAGTAACTTTGTTGACATGTGCAAAAAGTGATGAGTGGTTGATACAATGTATATTGTTGTTATCTTATATGTCCACTGGGTGTTGTGTGAAAATTTCAAGTTAAATGGACGTTATATAAGTAATGAGCAAACATGCAAAGTGACATTCACTAACTCATTGCGTTCACTTTGTACACGGTTTTTGCGGTCCAGTAGATAATTTAACATCTGAACACTTCAATCGTAAATATCTTTTTAACGAAAGGGAAATTTGAAAAACCGAAACCTGTCGCATGCTTTTATTGTTAATACGAATACAACAAGGTATGAGGGAACTGCTAGAACTCCAATTGGATTTTGAGGATTTGGACAATGTAACTAAGTCACTTTAATGTAAATTTTTGTTATCCCCCTCACAGGGAGCCAAGGTGGGCAAGCTGACCCTGAAGACCACTGAAATGGAGACGATATATGACCTGGGAACCAAGATGATCGAATCACTCACCAAGGAGAAGGTCCAGGCAGGGTAAGACAATTTTATTTAGTCGGGGCTCGACACTAGCACTTGCCTGCTTAACCTCGGGGCATGTAAAAATTTATGTCAGGCAAGTAAAATTTCATAAATGCTCAGATTGTTTGCTTGCCCTATCGGGCAACTAAATAGTTGTTCAACTACAAGAGAACAATGTAATTTAATATGTGTAAATCTCATATAGAAGTAAGAGGGCAAGTAATTGTTATATTGGGGCAAGTAAATTTTTACTTGCCCAAACGGGCCAGTACAGAAACAAGTTAGTGTGAAGACTTGATTAGTGCTGTTGTATTTCATTTATTTTCAAAAATAGTAATGTGTCACCCCAAAACAGGCAGTGATCGGTTTATAGTGATCCATTAACTTTATATTCTTTTTCCCAAAGGTGATATTTGAGACTTCAATCAGATACCAATATCAGTGTAAGATTCTTGAGAATGATGTGTGAGATTTTCATAGAAAAAGTATGTTTACCTAGTATCCAAAGTATCCAAATTTGGATACTATTGATGATTTAGTATCTGGATTCGGATACTCCTGACTAAGGTTGAAAACGTCCATAGCCGCTTTCAAATTCAATTTTAAATATCTCCATAATTAGTGAGACAATTGAAAAAATCAAAACCCATTTCATTCTTCTGTTTATAGCATAAACCAAAAAATAAGGTACAAGAGAAGTGCGAATTCAAAGCTCTAAGTAATTTTGGTTGAATTTTACTTTGGTTGAAGTTAATGGATCATTTTAACCTTTATTTAGCGTTCTTTAATTTCTTTTCATAACAAATGGCAATGCCAGTGCTAGTGTACTGGTAAATTTTGTATTGATAATGCACGATTGGAAGCAATTTCCCTTATGTACCAAAGTGGTTGCTTTTATTACAGTTCTAGCTAGTGTTTCTGCATTATGTAGAACATTAATAATATTTCAATCTAGGGATATTTAAATCTTTTTTTCATGTGAAGAAAAAAGGTTATCTCAAACTGAAACATCAAAAACCGTTGTGACCAAAGATGGTTGGTAACAAAAGCAAGTCTTTACACTAACTCTTTTTCTCTACTGGTCTGTTTGGGCAAGTAAAATCATACATTTTTACATTTTACTTGTGCCAATATAAAATTGACTTGCCCTCTTACTTCTAGAGGAGATTTACACATATGAAATAACATTGCTCTCTCTTTAGTTGAACAATTATTTAGTTGCCCGATCGGGCAAGCAAACTAGACAATTTATGGCATTTTACTTGCCCGACATGAATTTGTACTTGCCCCTTACAAACGTTTATCCTTTTCACTACATCGCTGGTTTGATCGGGGCTCTACAAAATGTATTTTTTTGCCCAATGTATTTGATTAACTATTTTTGTATTAAAAAAAATATATATTTTGTGTTTATACTAGGACTGAATCTGCTGCATCAAGCGATGTCCAATATAATAATAAATGATTTGTACAATGTTTGAGATTTGTATTTCCTTTTGTTTTGTTGCAGTGACATCATCACTATAGACAAAGCGACAGGGAAAGTAACAAAGCTTGGGAGATCATTCACAAGAGCAAGGGATTACGATGCCATGGGCCCACAGGTAGGAAAAATAAGAGTAGAAATTCAATATTAGTGGTGATATTGAATTATTGAAATTGTTTGCTTGTTTGTTTGTTTGTTTTTATTTTGTAATTGTATTCAAAATTGTGCCTGATTATATATTATATACATTGAATTCAAAACAAATTCTTCATATACATCATCTGTATTGTGATCAAAAGTTTACAAAAAAGATTCTTCTCTTGAAATATGATTATATACTGGTCAACTTTCATGGCCAAAATGATACTAATTTGTAATAATGAATACATTATACGAATTTTAAGAGCAATAATAATAAAAGTAATAGGTATAGTATATGATGTAATAAATCATAAAAGATATGATATATTTCGGCAGGCATGTTTTTAGAAGAAGAAAAAACATATTGATTGAATTATTTGTTGTTTATTGGTTTCCCCTTAGACCAAGTTTGTCCAGTGTCCGGAGGGAGAACTGCAGAAGAGGAAAGAAGTCGTTCACACTGTCACGCTTCACGAGATCGACGTAATCAACAGTCGCACACAGGGTTTCCTTGCACTGTTCTCAGGTAGGATTTCATCTTCAGTTTCAGTTTTTCAGTTTTATTGCCATTTCCAACAAAATGTACATATATATATAATCAATAACAAATTACAAAATAAATGTACATATATAATATATACTTTTAAAATGTGTTTGTTTCACAAAATAAATTTAATGGAAATTGAGGGATCCACTAAAAAAATGTGGTCAGGGATCTACACATGAGGAGGTATGCAAGTTTGCGCATGAAACATACAAAATGCGCTTTGAATCTGTGAGTTAACATGAGATCTGTCATGTTCAGACACATTCAAAGTAATGATGTTGACATTTTTACAAGCAGTCTTTTTGATACACACTTGTACTTTACAAGATTGACGTTATCAATAGTCGCAAACAGGGTTTCCTTGCTATATTCGCAGGTTTTGTTTTATCTGCCATGTTCAGACAGAAAATTTGTTACACAGTCACGTTTCACAAAATCTATGTAATCCAAAGTGACCAGGGATTCCTTGCTTTATTCTCAGGTATACCAGTCACACACTATATGAATTTGAATGCAGCTATTTTTCCAGTGATTTGATTATATATTTATTAATTTGCTTGTTAAATTATGCACCTTTTTATGTCTATTTCTGATAATAGACACTTAACAAATAAATTAGATTTTGGGGTCAGGTCAGTTTTGTTTTTTCGGCCATCAAAATATGTGTAAGTCAATGTAGCCGCGAGCTTTCGAATCTGGCAGATCTTTCGTCTATAGGCAGAGATAAATGACAACTACTGTACTTCAACATGAAGTTATATACATACACACTTGGATAGGAGGGAACAGCAACAAGCAAGGGTGAACAAGAACAAAAATCAAAACATGTATTAAAAAGTTTACCTGCCCAACAGGGCAGGGCCACTGGCAAAAACTAAACTGGATTATGTATTTCTGTTTATGTTGTTGATATATTTGTCTATTCATTCGTTTGTTTAATTATGTTGTTATTTTTGTTCCATGTTGTTTCCTAGGTGATACTGGTGAAATCAAGTCGGAGGTCAGAGAACAGATCAATGCCAAAGTAGCTGAATGGAGGGAAGAGGGCAAAGCCGACATTGTTCCCGGGGTGAGTCATATTAAGTGGGGAAAAAATACATGAAAAATGGGCAAAGAAAATGAATAGATCGGATAATTAGCCCTCTAATTGCCTAAAAGAGCCCCTTCCCCAAATCACAAAAGAGATCACGGAACAGATCAATGCCAAGGTAGCTGAATGGAGGGAGGAGGGCAAGGCAGACATTGTTCCAGGGGTGAGTCTTATTCAGTAAATCAAAAATACAGAAGGGTACAGAAGGGGCAATTTAACCCTCTCAACTCTTAAAAGTGCCCCTTCCCAAATAATGAAAGAGCCCCTGAGATTGTAGATCAATGCCAAAGTGGCTGAATGGAGGGAAGAAGGCAAATCCGACATTGTTCCCGGGGTGAGTCATATTCAGTAAATCAAAAATACCTAATAGATCGGGGGCAATTTAACCCTCGCAACTCTTAAAAGTGCCCCTTCCCTAAATCACAAATGCCCCCCTCCCCCCTCCCCCCCCCCTCCCCCAGGTCAGAGAACAGATCAATGCCAAGGTAGCTGAATGGAGGGAAGAGGTGATTTAAAATCTGTGAACAAATACAGAAGGGTACAGAAGGGGCAATTTAGCCCTCTGAATACCTAAAAGTGCCCCTCCCCAAATCACAAATTCCCTACTCCCCCGAGGTAAGGGAACAGATTAATGCCAAAGTGGTTGAATGGATGCACGAGTGCTAGACTATATTGGATGGGGGGCAGTTTAGCCCTCTCAATTCTTAAAAGTGCCCCTCCCCAAATCACAAAAGAGCCCTAAGATTTCGAATCCTTCAGGTTTGTGTCAGGTTTATTTAGCTTTTGACTAGCACAAGCATTGAAAAGGGTTTCTGGGACAAACAACCATCACATGAGCTTTGTAGCTCAGTTGGTAGTGCACCGGTCTAGCAGGTCTCGGGTTTGAATCCCGGAGAAATCCTATTTTCTTTGCTCTTTTTCATTTATATTAAATATTTCTGGTCAGTTTCCCGATATGTTTGAAATAAAAATATAAACAAATCAAACAATCCTTGTTAATAGACCGCTTCTGTAATGTATGCAAATAATATGCATATGACGTAAGACTCTCCGTTGGCAAGCTTAACAATAGTAACTAGGTCCGGCAAGCTAAGTTTGCCGGAGCTTGCCGGACATAGTTACTATTGTTTAGCTTGCCAACGGGGAGTCTGACGTCCTACGCATAATATTTACATACATTACAGAAGCGGTCTATTAAATATTGCTTGAATATGGATACATGTGTATCTGAGGACTGGCATAATAATGATGTGCCTTGAGTGTCGAAAGACAGACAAATAGCCACCATTGTTATTATTTATTTGAGTTCAAGATCCAGTTACTTTGAATAATAATAATAATTATATTGATAATTTTATTATCTCAGGGTGCATTATACTTTACGGTATATTATTAGCCTGGCTGTAGTTGAGCTCCTTTACAAAGTAGGAACATCAATTTTAATTTGTTTGTGTTTTTTTCTTTTTGTCGTTCCCCTAATAGGTCCTGTTCATCGACGAGGTTCACATGCTGGACATCGAGAGCTTCTCTTTCCTCAACCGAGCCCTGGAAGATGACATGGCTCCCGTTCTCATCATGGCAACCAACAGAGGCATCACAAGGTGAGTGTTGTGGTTTGTTGGTTTGGGCCTTCGTCTTTAATAGGTCTAGGGTTCAATTCCCGACCGAGACATAACATACTTGTTCCGCAACCGAGCCCTGGAAGACAATATGGCTCCTGTACTCATCATGGCAACCAACAGAGGCATCACAAGGTGAGTGTGGTGGTATGTTGGTTTGGGCCTTCCTCTTAGGTCTAGGGTTCAATTCCCAACCGAGACATAACATACTTGTTCCGCAACCGAGCCCTGGAAGACGATATGGCTCCTGTACTCATCATGGCAACCAACAGAGGCATCAATCACAAGGTGAGTGTGGTGGTTCCTTAGCACTGTGTGTGCCTAACAGGCGACTGGCTGGAATACTCCCTAGGGATTGGAAAATTTGCTTTTTGTATAATATGTGCAGGAATAATTGCAGTGTGTATCGGTAGACCTAGGTTTTTATTATAGTGTAAACCGCTCTGACACTCACGCAGCTGAATGATATGAGACATAATTTGCTTTACTAGCTAAAAGTTAAAGAAAATTAAGTCATTCTCTCTGTTTTGTTAGCAGAATTCTTCTTTTCATCATGATCATCACCAAACAAACTTTACTAGCCCAATAACTCTCGCTTGATTTGTTCACAGAATTCGAGGCACCAACTATCAGAGCCCGCACGGTATCCCTCTCGATCTCCTGGACCGTCTTCTTATCATCTCGACGTCGACGTACAGCGAGAAGGAGTTGCGGCAGATCCTCAACATCCGCTGCGAGGAAGAGGATGTGGAGATGGCAGACGACGCCCTCACCGTGCTGACGCGCATCGGACTCGAAACGTCGCTCAGATACGCCATCCAGCTCATTACAGCCGCGAATCTCGTCAGCCGGAAACGCAAGGTGGGTTTTACTCAACTTTTGCGCGATCCATTTCTTGCTATTGTCTATTGGTTTAAAAAAAAGCATAGAAGGGTAAAGCCCTCACAGTGCTGTTGCGCATAGTGCTTGAAACGTCGCCATCCAGCTCATTACTGCAGCGAATCTCGTCAGCCGGAAACGCAAGGTAGGTTTCATTTGCACGTTTCATCTTCTTGCTATTTCCTATTAATTCTATTGCGGATTCCTTGGCTAAAAAAAAAAGCATTGTCGGAGGAAGCCCTCAGTGCTGATGCGCATAGTGCTTGAATCGTCGCTTAGATACGCCATCCAGCTCATTACCGCCGCGAATCTCGTCAGCTGGAAACGCAAGGTAAGTTTCACACAGGGTGACACCAACAAATTTTGTAATCACTCTTGATGAATCAGGATTAGAACAGTTCTCTAAAAGGATACCAAATCAAAACCTTAGTTTTATTAGGGTTTATTTGCTCATTTGTGTGTGTTTAACTTTATTAAATTTATTTATAACTCCTTTGTTCCCCAATGTTGTCCTTAGGGTACGGAAGTAGAAGTTGATGACATCAAAAGGGTGTACTCGCTGTTCCTCGATGAGTCAAGATTGATGCGGTTCCTCAAGGAATACCAACAAACCTTAGCTTTATTAGGGTTTATTTGCTCATTTGTGTGTGTTTTTTTATTGCAGTTTTAATATTTCTTTCCCCCCCCCCCCCCAATTGTTGTTCTTAGGGTACGGAAGTAGAAGTTGAGGACATCAAAAGGGTGTATTCTCTCTTCCTGGATGAGTCAAGATCCACACAGTTCCTGAAGGAATACCAGCAAGACTTCATGTTCAGCGAGGTTGAAGTAGGAGGTAAGATGATTAGCCCTTACGGGACTGATCCTATTATACTCGGGCTTAGTTCTATAGAAAATGTGTATTATACACAAATCAAATCGTCTTAGATGGGTTAACCCATTCTGTGCTGATCCTTACAATTTTTTTATTTATTTATTTATTTTTTCTATTGTTTTTTCTCTTAAATAACCTGTTTGTAATGTATATTTTGTATTATTTTATGTATTTCTGTATTCTTTTGTTTCACGGCCCTGCTGAAAAACAGCTTGTAGCTGAAAGCGGGCATTTTATTTTTGTATATACCGTGATTAAATAAAATAAACAAACAAACAAACAAACAATTCTCTGGCTGGGGTCTATGGAGAATGCATGTTAATATAACAATCAAATATTAAGTCTTGAATGAGTTAACCCGTTTCTCTTTTGATTTTGACGTTCGTGCTGAGTTAATACATGATAATGATGATAATAATAATAATAAAATTACAACAGATAATTATGATATACCCGCCAGTATATCACACATATCAAAAATATTTAGTTAAGAAATTGAAAATAGCATTTAAATTAATGGATACAAAAAAAAACATTTGCACCATGTTAATATGCACGGCGCATGTTTAAGCATCATGTTCTTGAGAGTTGAGGGAGTGTCTCCCTTGTGTACATTCTGCCTGGTTACAAAGTTAAGGCACTGCCAAGTTAAATGGATCTAGTAACATTGTCCAAATCCACAAAACTTACTTAGAACTCTAGTGGTTCTTTCATACCGTGTTGTATTCGTATAACCAATAGAAGCATGGAACCGGTTTTGATTTTGCCCTTTCGTTATAAAGATATTTACGATTGAAGTGTTCAGATATTTAATTATCCCCTGGGAGTTTTAACTGTGTACAAAGTCAGTGCAATGAGTTAGCGAATATCACTTTGCATTTTTGCTAATTTCTCGGCCATATATATACATCCATTTAAAGTGACATTTTCACACACTACTTAGTGGACATATCAGATCACAAAAATACTCATTTTATCAACTCAGATTTACTAGATTTACTAGATTGCCATTCAAGGCACTGCCAAGTAAATTTTTCCAAAAACCCGGTCTAGAGAATCAACATTGCAGTCCCTTTAACCCTCTAAGTGCCATGGTCGACCCAAATCACAATGCTCATAGGATCAAATCAATTGAATTGATTTGTTCCTAAATACACGCAATATATAAGCAGGGCTCAACACCAGCGCTTGCCCGATTACTGGGGTAAGTAAATATTGATGTGGGTAAAGTAAATTTTCAGAAATGGTCTAGTTTGGTTGCCCGATCGGGCAACTAAAATTTCTGTTCAACTACTAGAGAAATAATGTAATTCCTTAGAAGTCAAACTTATCTAGAAGCAAGCAGGAAATTATTTGTTTCACATTGAATTTTTCGGGCAAGTAAATTTATTGTTCAGGCAAGTAACATTTGTTATATGATTGTACCTTTATCTTTAAAATTACATAAAAGGCGTTTATCACTTTTTCATAATATACTCTTCACCTGTTTATTTCCTTTTTCAATCTCTCTTCAGATAACGATGATGATGCCATGGATACATGAGAACCCAACAGAGAATCCATTTCTCTTCGAGGGACATCTTATTTATTCTTCCGAGACTACACCCAAAGGCTAGAAATTCATCCTTGTGGCCTCAAGAATTTTCAGACCAAAGCCTGAAATTGAGGCCAAGGGCTGGTATTCAAGTCAATACTTAGATTAAGTAACAAATTTACTTAGCATTTTGCGAGGCTGAGAACTTTACTTATCTCATATTCAAATTGGTTTTTAGACTTTTACTTCAGTAAAACAACATCTAAATGTAAGATTTTCAGTCAATGAATTAATTGAATCCAAATTTTGGCTAAGTAATTAACGTAAGCCAAATACTAAGTAAACTGCTTGAATTTTGACTTGAGTATGGAATTGAATACTGGCCCACTGGTCACCTAGAAATTCAAGCTCATTTGTACCAGTTTGCCCCCAAATCAAGTTTCAGGGCTCATTTTTTAGGCTCCAACTTGTAGCTTACTGGTATCTCTGTTGCCCTATCAGGCAAGTCAATTCAATACTTTTCAAATTATAGAAATACACCAGAGGGTGTATTCTGAAAATGATTTTAAGTTAAAATTTATTGTATCTACGTCATTTCTATGTCACTAAAATATTACACTGTACTTATGGAATAGCGATTTGCTAAAATATATTTTAGTGACGTTGATATGACGTAGATAAAATAAATTTTTACTTCAGAATACACCCCCAGGGCTCAGGGACCAGTGTCCCCGGAACGCAAAAAAGAGCCCCTGTAATTTATAAAACAATTAGCCTGAAAAGTAGCCCACACAAATATAAATTCTAATTTTGTCCCTGTGCACTGGCCTGTAGCCAGAATTGAGTGACAACAAACATTGGAAACTACTATAAAATCTCTGATATTTAATATTTGGATGTCTGAGTCGGGCAAGTGAAATGTTGTTAGTAAATTGTTGGTGTATCAAAGCTCATGTTTGGTTGTCCTAGGCCAGCATTGAGCTCATGTGATAGGTCTTTCAGTGAAATCCATATGTTGAGTAGCTTTGTACCAATCTTGTTGAG
Organism: Echinarachnius parma; assembly: GCA_037951105.1. NCBI lineage: Eukaryota > Metazoa > Echinodermata > Echinoidea > Clypeasteroida > Echinarachniidae > Echinarachnius > Echinarachnius parma. The sequence continues at coordinate 42,020 of JBAMJV010007848.1, forward strand.
GGACTATCCCCTTCCATCAATAAGACATTTTAAACTGATTTATCAGTTATATTTTCTAAGGCCTTTATTCTGTTAGATCAGTTTTCATCAACCCTACCCCCTTTTTCCAATGAAAACAAACAAATCAGCTTCTTTAGTAACAGCCATATTACTTGTATTGCATAGAGTACAGAAGCTATGACGTCATAAAAATCTATTTTTAGAATTTCTCAATTTGAACTTCATTCCCCGAAAGAGCATCAGAAATAATGTCTAAATGTCAAAAATCAATTGAATATGTATTGGCTGAGATATGCCCATCCAAATGATTTTTGTTCCCAATAGGCAATCAGTGTTATAGTGCTCTGGTTCATAACTTTATGAACCAGAGCACTATAACACTGATTGCCCATTGAAGTAAAATTCATTCGGATAGGCATATCTCAGCCAATACTTTACATATTCAATTGATTTTCGACATTTGGACATTATTTCTGATGCTCTTTCGGAAAATATGTTCAAATTTGACAATTCTAAAAATTACGATGTCACGCTTCACCACTCTATTGTACTCCCTCAGTTGTTCCCCCCCCCCCCCCCCCCCCCCCGAGGCTAAATCATTTATTTTGGTTAGTAAGTTTCTAATCATCTTCCCCACCCCAATCCTGAATAGTTACGACTATGGAAAAAAGAAAAAAAAAGTTTTATTTTTAGTGGTAGTTGTTAACAACTAACACTTTCCAATGTTAGTTCTTCCCCACCCCCTTTCATGTTTGTTGTGTTTTTGTCTTCTTTTTAAAATTATAATTTAATGACATATTCTAAGCCTAAGCTATTATCCTAGTTTCTATTGCAAGATTATGTTGTTCAATTCAAATGTTGCACAATACCGGGTACTCACTTATTATCTTTTCTTTAGTAAAAACTGATCAGTCAGTTCATGGATAGCTATTGTTGAACTATTTTGTTATCTGCATCTTTCATTATTAATTTAGTTTAGTTTATTGCAAACTATACGAGTGCCATGCAAGCACTTTCTTATAAGAGACTGTGATGATTTTGTTCAGTGACAATTGCATGAAATCCCTTTATTACTGTAATATGTGAATGTTTAAAAATAAGAAACCTTATAAAGCTATTCTGATGAAACGCACGGTGTATTCAATTACACATTTCAACATGTATAAACAGTTTAAACACAAAATAATATCTTAGTGAAAGAAACATTCTGCTTATACAAAGTTTGTATGATATATTGTATAAGATTGTTGTGTAATGAAACTTTTTGTACTATGTCAAATACTTGAAAATGTTGTATTTCTTCATTCTGTGTTTTTTTTTGCATTCCAATAAAATGTATGCATCTTTTTGTATTATAATGATTTCACAATGTCTAGCTGATCATTAACGAGTAGATAAACGAATGAATGTTGAATGCATGAATGGATGGTTGAATGAATGAATGGATGGATGGATGGATGGATGGATAGATGGATGAATGAATGAATGAATGAATGAATGAATGGATGGATGGATAGATGGATGGATGAATGAATGAATGAATGGATGGTTGAATGAATGAATGATGGATATTGATTCATGGATGAATGAATGAATGGATAAATGAATGAATGGATAAATGAATGAATGGATGGATGGATGAATGAATGGATGCATGATGGATATTTATTCATGAATGAATGGATGGATGAATGAATGAATGAATGATGGATATTGATTCATGAATGAATGAATGGATGGATGAATGAATGAATGAATGAATGATGGATATTGATTCATGAATGAATGGATGGATGAATGAATGAATGAATGATGGATATTGATTCATGAATGAATGGATGGATGGATGAATGAATGAATGAATGGATGAATGATGGATATTGATTCATGAATGAATGAATGGATGGATGAATGAATGAATGAATGAATGATGGATATTGATTCATGAATGAATGGATGGATGAATGAATGAATGAATGATGGATATTGATTCATGAATGAATGGATGGATGAATGAATGAATGAATGATGGATATTGATTCATGAATGAATGAATGGATGGATGAATGAATGAATGAATGAATGATGGATATTGATTCATGAATGAATGGATGGATGGATAGATTGTATGAATGGCTGAATAAATAAATGGATGAATGAAATAATGAATAAATAAATAAATGGATGAATTAATAAATTGATTTATTCATTCAATGGATGGATGAATTAAAGATTGGATAGAATAATAAATGGATGGATGAATGCAAAATGGATAGAATGATAAATGGATGAATGAATGAAAGAATGGAGCGAACACTGATTTGGCTGCAAAGGTTTGCTTTTCCTTTTGCCTTTGTTTGATACATAGGTTTGACTTGGCTTTGGTTTTGCTTTAAAAAGGTGAACTATAACTCCAATTATAA
>JBAMJV010007849.1:0-76148 GCA_037951105.1 Echinarachnius parma
TGCAGTGTTTCTAGGGGTCATGACACAATTTGACGTATTTTAATCCTTGTGATTGTAAAAAGGGAACCCAAAATGTATAACTAATTTAGAACCAAATAAAGGCTTTAAATATAATTTACTTTACACAGTTTCCTTCCTACTACAATGTGATAGTTCAATCAAATTGATACATACATATTGACATGGCCCTTGGGAGTTGGGACAACAAATTTTCACTTCAGGGACGATATGAAACAATGTCCAGCATTAATATCTCCCACAAATTAAGACTCCGTCTCGATCATTAATTTTGTTAATGTTCACCAATTCCTATGTTTGGCTTACTTGGAACTAATCAGTTACAGTTAATTTTCATTTCCCAAAAGGCACAATACAAAATGAAATACAAGTACCTTTCGTAGCATGTGGAGTTGTAACTATTATTTTGTAATGTTATTGTTGCAGGTTTTGGTTATTAAAGCTCAGCCTTACCAAAACTGTACTAAAAACTATTACTACCCCTTTAACTTTCATCTGATATTCCTGAATTTAGCAATATTTATTAAAGGACTCTGTAACATTGTCCAAATCCACAAAACACTACTCTAGTTCTCTCTAGAGTCTAATAATTTGTTGTATTTTGTTCTGATTTTTAATTATCCACTGGAAAGTTATAAACTGTGTACAAAGTCAGTTGTAATGAGTTGGCAATTAACAATGTCACTTTGCATTAATTTCACTCATTTAATTCTTCCTACCAAATTTTTGTTCACACACCAAAGTTGTGATTTACAAAAAAGATCACAAAAAGTGATTTTTTTTTACAGAAATTTTGCTTTTTGTTTGTGTGGTAATTTTTTAATTGATAAGTAATGTTTGCTCTTTCAAATGGCATGGTAATGTTTGTTGCAGTATTCAATCGAAACCACTACTGTGCAAAATTAGAATACTTGTCCTGTTGTGTTGACTGTTGTCCATACAATTTTATAAACCATTCAACCATGTAAACAAAGTCAGACAAAGTTAGTTATCTCTTAACTTTAGTTTATTAACTTAGTTTCAACTTTAAGGTTAACACCTTTTTTGTATACTTTCCAGGTAAAACAATTACTTTCCAGTATCATATGCAGCATAGTATAGACATAACATCGACATTGAACGTTCCAATTTTTCAGCACTTCAAATCAATTCATTCATGCTGAAATATTATTAAGTCAACTGGTAACTAGTGCTGTAACCGATCATTCGGATCGGCATGCCGATCACGATCCGATCATACATGATCGGACCGTTTTTTTTTGCCGATTTCCGATCATGCAGAAAAAATCGGAAGATCGGATCGGCAAAAAAAAAAAAAAAAAAAAAAAAAAAAAAAAAAAAAAAAAAAAAAAAATCTGTTTTTTTTTCTTTGGGAAATGATCCCTAAAAACATATTTTGGGAATATAAATGAATACCAAAGCAACATACATCCATATTAATAAGCCCAAGGTAATCTTGTATGGGTATGCTTTCATTTAAAAACTGATTACCTCTCCTTTTACAAAAATTATTCGCGCCGATTTTGAGCTTAGTCCCATGTGTTTCTGAAAGGTTACGCCAAATTAATCACATGGGACTAAGCTCAAAATCGGCGTGAGTAATTTTGTAAAAGAAGAGGTAATCAGTTTGAAATGAAAGCATACCCGTACAAGATTACCTTGGGCTTATTAATATGGATATATGGGTCATTCTTCGATAAGTGTATAGTTTTGCGTCCCGCTACTTTGGTGTCGCATAGAAAAAAAAATTAAAGCTTTTTTGTTGTTATCTCTTTGTGTTGACTTACAAGTAAGTCAAAAATCAACTAATACAAAAAAAAGTAAAGTGATAACTCTTATACTTTTTTTTATATTATTTTTTTTAATGTTCCACCCCCCTCAAAATCGCATGTCACGATGGCATCATGTAAAAATATCATAATATAGCATTTCAAAAAAGATGCATATTTTTTGTCCTAATATACCTTAATAAATTCAATTTTATGAGTTGACTACGAATACCAAGATTAAATACGCACACATGCAACGATAAAAAAATAAATTAAAAAAAAGGAATCTGTTTTGTGTGTCCCGATATTTTGCGTCATCTCCGTCACGCATTTTGAGTCTGTCATCTACGGTACAAAAATATGCTAAATTTGAGTGATCGTGGTGGCAACATGTCGGGTGACTAGGTAGTAGAAAGAAGAGACACGTTTTTTCCCCGGTCTATAGGTAAGTAACATTATTTTTTTGAGATCTTTGGCAAAAACCAGGTCCGTACCTTTATTAAGCGTCATCTCCGAACGCTTGATATTAGCTAGATAAAGATATTAGATTGAATTTCTAATCATTTGTATGAATGTGCCCGCGGAACAACTATACAACACTATCGCTTATTTGTATTGCATACATTGCTATAAGCTATCAGCGATTTAAATGTGTCTAAATGTCATCTCCGTCACGCATCATCTCCGTCACGTTTTTTTCGTGACGGAGATGATGATCGTCATCTCCGAACGATTGATATTAGCTAGATAAAGATGTTAGATTGAATTTCTAATCATTTGTATGAATGTGCCCACGGAACAACCATACATCACTATCGCTCATTTGTATTAAATACATTGCCATTAGCTATCGGCGCTTTAAATGTGTCTGATAGTCATCTCCGTCACGCGTCATCTCCGTCACGGCTCTTTTGTGACTGAGATGGTGAGTTTTAGTTGGATTGTCAACTCAGTTAATTGACACACAATGTTGTTCAAAATTGACAAATATTCTATGACAAAGCTTAGTTTGGATGAATTTTAGATTATTATATAACATGTGATTATAATGTATTCTTAAACATGTTAAATACACGCTTCAGTCATTTCCGTCACGCTTCAGTCATCTCCGTCACGCTGAGTTCAAATGCATAAATTTCAACAAAGATTATACTCTGGTAAAAAATATTTGTATTGGTATTTTTAGCGATCTATTTACTCGTAATCATGTACCTCTCTTCATCCTAATTTCCTGAGAAAATTTCATAACACTGATTGAAAGCAAAACTATTTGGCAAAATTCACTATTTATTCAGCATGGCAAGTATAAATGGTGGCTCTAGAGGAAAAAAATGTGATTATGGTTGACCAACGTTTTTTTTTTCTTTTCACAGTCACCCTTTCTTTCCAAACAAAGATTGAATAAGAAGTGAATTATGTTCTTCAGTTAAAATGCGACGATCTAGTTGTGCAAAAATGTTGTGACGGAGATGACGCATTAACAGTGTACATGTTAATAAAAAAAAAAAAATATTACATAGCCCCATTAAAGATCGCGCCAAACCATATTTCCCTAATCTACAGATGTTAACATATATTAAACACACAAAAAGAAAGTGGAGAAACAGTTTTGATTTTCACGATCTCACGATGGTCGAAAATATACACTTATCGAAGAATGACCCATATGTTGCTTTGGTATTCATTTATATTCCCAAATTGTGTTTTTTGGGGATCATTTTCCAAAGAAAAAAAAACGATATATTTTTTTTTTTTTTTTTTTTTTTTTTTTTTTTTTGCCGATCATCCGATCCCGATCATCGATCCGATTTCGAAGATCGATACAATTTTGCCGATCCGATCAAACGATCCGATCATCAAGGTCAGTTACAGCACTACTGGTAACTTGAATATTAAGTTATTGCAAGACTCAAGAGTTAATATATCCCATCTAAATAACTATACTAGTATAACATTCATCCGAGAGAAAGCCTATATTTTAGCGCAAATAACAGGCAAAGGTTATCAATTACGAGTGAGATCTATTTTGCATAGCAATCATGCAATGCAATGCAGCGACAATGTGTGGATTGCATTACAAGATAGACACGCCTTTCTTGTTGATAAATGCCTTCCTTAGTCCGGTGCATAGAGAATGCAGTGTATTTCTGCGTGACCTTACTATGCAAGCAAATAGTAGCTTCCCTAAAATAAAATTTCTACCTAATAAAACCACGTTTGTGTTTTACAATGTGAGAGTAATAGCAAGTTATATAGAGAACGTACACGATACTTACAATGTAGTGCTTTCTCTCCGAATACAAATCATGTAATTGTCCAAAACATCTGGATAAATTTCCGTTACTACGACGACCCTCCCGTCTCGGCTCTCCGTATCCGATGTATGCGCCGCGCCCGCCGCGGCGCGATCGTGTCGGATTTCGGATATGAGCGCGGCGCGCGCACGCATCGATGGGCGCACGTACCCTGCATCTTATGGAAGGCTTTTCATGTCACATGAGAACTGGACACTGTAAAGTCAATATTAGGGATATTTTTTTATGCGAAACATTTTCGCCATTTTCGCCGTAGATCATCGTACCGAGTCCCAAATTTCATGAAATCGTATCCCCTTAGCAACCCATCTGGTTTGTCACTTGATACACATTTGTTATTAATAAGTATAAAGAGGACATTTCAAGCTTTAGTCATTCTTCACTTGAGGGATCTAGTAACTTTGTTGATGATGTGCAAAAAGTGTTGAGTGGTTGATAAACAATGTACATTGCTGTTATCTGGGTATGTCCACTGGGTGTTGTGTGAAAATTTCAATATAAAAAGACGTTATATGGCTGAGTAATGAGCAAAAAATGCAAAGTGATATTCACTAACTCATTGCACTCACATTGTACACGGTTTTGACGATCCAGTGGATAATTTAATATCTGAACACTTCAATCGTAAATATCTTTTTAACGAAAGGGAAATTTGAAAAACCGAAACCTGTCCCATGCTTTGGTTGTTAATACGAATACAACAAGGTATGAGGGAACCGCTAGAATTCCAAGTGATTTTGAGGATTTGGACAATGTTACTAATTATTGCATTTATTATTCAAAACATACGCACATAAAGTGTGTACAAAATGATAAACAAGAATACTGCAATGGAAATGAAACACTTTATGCCAATAAAATGTTATGACAATTCAGGTGTGTGTCAACACCCAATGAAACCCCCTATTTTTTTGTAAACTACACATAATGAAAACAAACCAACAGTTTAAAACATGAATAAGATAATGAAAACAAATTAATGGACAATACATGGAATCATAGGATGAATACATGATCGACACTAGCACTTGCCCGCTTGCCCGGGGCAAGTAAAACATCATGGCGGGCAAGTTAAATGTCATAAACCGTTCTTGTTTGCTTGCCCGATCGGTGAGAACAATGTAATTAAAGGCTAACTCAATATGCATAAAGAAAAACCAAATAAAAAACAACAATATATTAGCGTGTCCATTATTATGAATCTTTTTGACAACATTTGAAAATCCTTTCAACGTTTTTTTAACGTTCCACAAAGTGATGTTTTGATTCACTATCAAGTCTATCATCCACTTTACAGTCACTAAAAAATGAAAACATTATAGATGTATGGCTTTTGAGTGAAATACATTTTCCGTGGACAAAATGTCTGAGATAATTATGAACAAATTAGGTCTATTTATCTCGTTAAAAGGTTAGCGCTTGCTCATATTCCATCAGGTATACCTTTTTTTGGACACAAAATGCTTTTCATACTCACTAAGTTAGTTTGGGACATGGACGGGAAAAAGTTTCATGCACGTTGCACATGATCGAGCATAATCATAACGATAAAATAATACAACATCTCGGATTTTGTTATGAAGTTTATCAATGATTAAACTGGGTAAATGGGAAGCGAATATAATGCAATCGAATTAAAAACACAAGTAAAATTTATAATATAGGTGAGTATAATGTGACCGTTGATGATTATGACGACGACGATGATGAAGATGGTGATAGTCATAATAATGATGATGATGATAATAATAATTATAAACAGTTCTTATAAAGCGCATATCACACCTAGATTAGTGTCTCTATGCGCATAAGAAGGAAGCATGTAAGCAGGGGATAGGATGAATACAGAGATAGATAAGAGATGGAAAAGAAGAAAGAATTCTAACACAAGTGACAATAAAAGAAACACAATATATATAAATATTATTTTAAAAATAAGTGCGTTTTCAGACTGGTCCTAAACCTTTCAATGATGATGATGATGGTGATGATGGTGATGATGATGATGGTGATGATGATGATGATGATGATGATGATGATGATGATGATGATGATGATTTTTGTATTTTTTTTCCGTTTTCTAATCTGATCAATTAGAAATGGAAATTACCATATTTCGCTCTTTTTATTTTCTATTTAAAAAAAAATATATAGAAAGTTAGAAAAACGGAAAAGGCCTGCTAGTCAGTGTCCGTGTGTGTATACATGATAACCATCAACCTGATCAAAACCTGTTATTTAAATCGATATAATATATCATAAAGATAAGAAATATACAGGCTTCCGCATTTATACTCGCAGTATGGACGTCGGCTTTCAAGTCATGCTTTAGGCTTAGTATTGTATAGCAAATGGAAACTAAAACGTATACATTCTATTGTGAATCTTTCAGTTTCAGTTTATTTTCATTTCCAACAAAAAAATCAAATACATAACATTGTACAAACAAAACTAAGTTAAAATCATGTGTAAAATTAAACTAGCTATATAAGTACAATGAAAATATTTGCTTACTGTAATACCTTAGACGGAAAACATGCACATTTTCGATTACAGTAATACGACTAAAAGTACTGTATACCTCCGCCAATTAAAACTATATTTTTTTTTTCACGCAAAACCATACGTTTATTATAAGCCGGGTGGTATGCCAACCTGGGGGAGCCGTTCTGTTATGATATTGAAATAGTTATAAATTAATATAATTGTGTATTTCCGTATTTTTTGCTTTTCGTCATGCCAATGATGATGTAACCATGCAGTGGGAAACATTTTGTGGCAATCGTAGACAAAAATAAATGTATATAATACATTCAATTTATTTGCTAGTCGCTCGGAAATTTACATAAACCATCCAAACATCATTTTTTTTTTTTTGTAAATAGAATCAATCATAATTGAGAGGAAATGTCAGCAAAAAAAGAATGTTGATTTATTCAGTCAAACGTCTGTCATAACAAATCTGACCGTCAATCATTAAAAAACAGTCAAAGGAATAACCAAGTTATGACCATTCGTCGGTGTGATAAAAATTACTTAAAACAAAAAAATTGACACCTCTCTCATTTATGTTGTGTGGACCCATGTATCATAATTATGATTCATACACGAAACATAATCCTACAAACATGTTCTTATTCGAGGGTATGTTTATGTATATTAGGTAAAACATGGCTAAGATTAATACGTAGGCCTACATAATGCGAAGATGAACATGAAAGTATTGTACTAGAAGTAATAGATAAAGGTGGGTTCCCACTGCCGATCCGATCAACTCGATCAAGCTCGATCGCCCAATCGGCACATTTTTACCCCGACCAATCTCGACCAAATGCTTGATCGTCCTTAGACACGATCTCTTCCCGACCGCTATTCGATCGTTTACGACCCACATCCGACCATTCACGACTTCTTCGCGACGTATACTTGACAACAACTTCGATCTCTACTCGATCATTTCCGATGCATATACGATCCCTATACGATTACTGGACGTCAACACGATCTCTACACGAACTCGACTCGGGCAGGTCGACCTGCTCGTACAGGAGTCGACGATGAGTCGTGAATTCGTTGTGTTTGCAGAAGTCATTACCGATAGCCGATATTACAGTATTCGCTTTTGATCAGTATTTGAATCATCGAAGATCAAGGATCAATAATGACTTAGACTAAGATTAATAATAATATTACGATTAAGACCAAGACAAACGTAACACAATTTCCCTTTAAAGCAGCACCCCAGAGCCATCCCGCTGAGGGTTCCCTATCACGACCGCCCCTGCCGGAGCTATCATGGAACAAGTCCTTGCACATCTGTGCAACACAAATAAACTGCGATGTGCTATGTCTTCAAGATACTATACCCAGCTATACTATACACAAAACATTTTAAAAACATTTCCGTAAGGTCCCAAAGTTGTTAACTTCAAATGTTTTCTAACAAACAGTATACAAATATTTAAGTAACATTATATTTTTTTAGTGAATGTTTTAATAATAATAATACAACATTAAATAAAATGTTATTTTTGAAACATATTTACAATATATTAAAACAGAAATAATATTTTCAGATAAATAATGTTGTGAGGAATGTTTTATAAAAAAACAAATGCCACTCTATTTTAAATGTTAAGACAACATTTTCCAGGAAACAAAATATGACAAACATTTGTTAAATGTTGATTTTTCCTTTAAGAAAAAACATTAACTTCTAATGTTGATAATAAAATGTGTAATCAATGCAAAAACAAAATATTATAATAGTATATAATTAAGATGTCTTGAAAACATCAACCTGATGTTTTGATAACAAAATCTAAGATTTGTTTACAATATTAAAAAAATGTTTCAACAACATAAGGACTAAAAATTTTTCGATTTGTATTTTATTCATTGTTAAACAACATGTTCAATGAAATGTAAATATCACAAACATTTTTAAATGGTATTTTCTTTCCTTAAAAAAACATTTACTTCTAATGTCTATAACTGAATGTTTTTAAAATGCAAGAGCGAAACATTCTTAAAAAGTCTTTTTTAAATGTCCTTAACACATAAACTTGATGTTATAATAACATAATTTAAGTTTTTGCTACAATATTCCAAAAACGTTTCTACAACATTACGATTAAAATGTTTTAGATTCACATTTTATGGCGTTTTAAAGATGAGTTTACAAAATGTTTCATTTTATCACAAATTTAACATAAAAAATAGTTATATATACTGAAAAAGAAAATGTTATGAATCATGCTGTGTAATAATCGCATGACATCCTGCATTAATGTTTAAAAGACATTTTCTAGAAAATGTAAGTATGACAAACATTTTTTAAATGTTGATTTTTTTCTTTCTTAGATAAAACATTTACTACTAATGTCATACCTTGATGTTTTAAAATGCAAGAGCGGGACATTTTATAAACGTATATTCAAAATGTCCTTAAAGGTAAAGACCAGTTTTGGAAACGCCCCCCCCCCCCCTCTCAAAAATGAAATGAAAGCTCTTATTACCAATAATGTGAAAGAATATAATTATACTAATATAGGATTATCCAGGCATAATATAGCAATGTAGGCATAGATATATATCGGCCATACGCCATGTACGCTACGTGTATTACGAAATACTGATTTCTTCCGATATTTCTGTATTTAACGATGCTTAGGTTCAGATTTTTACCACAAAAGCCCTACTTCAATACATATTCAACAATAATGATCAATATGTATTCGGCTACTTTCCCGAAACTGGACTTGGGCTTTAAAGCAGAAACTTGATGTTATATTGACATAATCAAAGATTATGCTAAAATATTCCAATAACGTTTAAACAACATTACGATCATGTTTTAGATTCAAATTTATGACGTTTAAACGATGATTTTACAAAATGTTTCATTTTATCACAAATTTAAAGGGGTAGTTTAGTTTTGGTAGAGAGGGCGCTGCACATAAAAAATGTTTTGTGAGGTAATGAAAAACTGAGTGTCGAATTTGAGAGAACATGCAATTATAATGGCAGAATGAGCTTTATTTGGTCAAAATCGACCCAGAAACGGCTAAAATATCAATAAATATATCTGATCTTATAATTATTTGGGGCCCAAATAATTAGATGATATGTATAGAAAAAAAATGCTTGCACTTTTTTTTAAAATGTCAAAAGCGTTTTTTAAAAAAGTTGTTGATGATCTCGCTATTTAATAATTATATCAATACAACATCACATACATAATTTTGTCTGAAACATGGTTGAAACCAATGCCTTTTTAAAAAGCACCCTCTGGTGTTTTAATTGCTCTTTTTGAATGATAACAGGCTTTTTACCTAGTCGCTTGTAATTTTGTATACCTTTCGAGCATGGTGGAGTTATAACTATTAGTTTATAATGTTACTGTGTGAGGTTTTGGCTATTAAAGTTCAGCCTTACCAAAACTAAACTACCCCTTTAACATTTAAAAATCTCTTTATACTAAAATAGAAAGGGTCATGATTCATGATGTCTAATACTCGCATGATATTCTGCATCAATATTTAAAAGACAATTTCTAGAAAAAGTAAGGTGAGAAAACATTTTTAAATGTAGATTTATTTCTTAAATAAAAACATTTACTACTAATGTCAATAAATTAATGTTTTTAAAATGCTAGAGCGAAACATTTTATAAAAGTCTCTTTAAAATGTCCTTAATACATGAACTTGATGTTATAATCACATACTAACAGATTTAGCTACAATATTCCAATAACGTTTAAACAACATTACGATTGAAATGTTTTAGATTCTAATTTATGACGTTTAAAAGATGATTTTACAAAATATTTCATTTGATCACAAATTCATCATCATCATCATTATCATCATCGTCATCATCATCATCATCATCATCATCATCATCATCATCATCATCATCGTCACCATCATCTCACTCAATGTCAGCAGTAGTGCACACTCTACATTTAGCACTTCGTGCTCGGGATGTGATTGAGTGCGCTCGAGTAGCAGTCAAAAAATGAGAGTAGTGGTTTAAGGAAGTCGCGTAGCGCTCGTGTAGCGGTCGAGTTGTTAATAAAAAACAGATCGAACCATGATCGAGTTGATCGGGAACCAATCGTGTCGTAGTCGAGTATAGATCGAGATGATCGGTGGAAAAAATCCATCCAGACCAAACTAGATCTCTATACGATCGTTTCCCGACCTGCTAGACCTCCACTCGATCAATACACGATCGCTGTTCGATCGCTTGCCTTCTCGACCCCTACACGAAGATTTTTGACTGTCAAAAATATTCGTGTAGGGAGCGGGACCATGCCGATCAAGGTAGATCGACCCCGATCGCCCTTGCCGAGCAAGCCCGAACAGGCAAAAATATGCCAAAATAGCCTGATCGGGCTTGATCGAGTTGATCTGATCGGCAGTGGGAACCCAAGACACAATTGTTATAATGATATAGGTCGGTGAGGGCGACATACAACTAACTTTATAAATTAGATTGCAGTCCTTCATCATTCTGTTTATAGCTAATTGCGACTACCAAAGTACTACCATCACCACCAACACCACCACCACCACCAAAACACTATCATGCACATCCAACATCATCATCACCATCATTTTTTTTTTTATCATCATCATCATTCATCATCACCCCAACCACCACTACTACCACCACCAAAATATCACTATCACCAGTATAACCTCACCACCACCACTAACACAAACACCACCAGCAGCAGCACCACCACCACTATAGCCACTTCTACCACCACCATGCACCACCACCACCACCACAACCACCGCCACTACGTACCACCATCCCCAGTAGGCCTATAACCTCCCAACGAACATCACCACCGCCGCCTGCAATTGCCCCCCCCCCCCCCAAACCACCAAACTACCACCATCCCCAGTATAACCTCTCCACCACTAGCTACCACTACTACTATTACCACCACCACCACTACGTACCACCATCACCAGTATATAACCTCTCAATTAACCACCACCACCACCCCACCAACACCACCACCAGCACCACCACCACCACCACCACCACCACCGCCACCACCACCACCAATGAACATCACAACCACCATCACCACCACCACCACCCCCACCACTACCACTTCCACCACCACCACCCCCACCACTACCACTTCCACCACCACCAATGAACATCATCACCACCACCACACCCACCACCACCACCACCACCACCACCACCACCACCACCACCTCCACCACCACGACCACCTCCACCAACAACCCCCCCCCCCCCCCCCCCCCCCCCCCCCCCCCACCACCACCACCACCACCACCATGCGCCGACGAAAATTTGTTTATTTATTGATTATGTGCTGGCCGCCTTTCTTTCATTCTTCTCGCATGTTTACCGGAGTGGAACCAATAAATTCGGGGTACAATTATTGTACAAACGAAAACAATCCCGTACGGGCCGGGTGCATGCGCGCTAGCTGCCCCCATTCAGTGGCCGTAGCAACCCAACGCTTTAGGGTCTCATGCATTGCATTGCATGTGCATAGGTTTTGTGTTGGTAAATGGTATCGCGAACCGGATATTATAATTATCTTTGTAAGTCTTCGAAAACAAGGTAAGAAATGTACGTTTTATGAATTTGATCACTCAGAAAGTAAATGATTATGGGAGAGAATATATTACTTTTTTGTTTATATTAGTAACCCATATTCATTTGTATGAAAATATGAATGAATACTGGATGGCATGTTGCTCTTTTGATTGCTCTTTTGGTTGAGAAATTTGCCAACTCGAACAAGACATATTGCAAGCTAGATCGTGATCTTTTTATATATTATGTTGAGTTATCCCGAAAATTTACCCCTGCAAGACAAGTGGCTATTAATTTAACATCTGCTTCACGCTATAAATAATTGTATGCAGCTATACCTTTAAGCTTAAGTTATATGGCTTGCAAAGTATAATTGTAAGGAAAATTAAAAGAAGTTAACAGTAAAAACAAAAATCAATCCTTTTTTGTTATTAAATGTTACATGTAATTCTATTGAATTGTCAAATTATTTGGGGTGGAGACAAAACAACTGACATAGCTGTGCTGACATGGCTGATAAATTTAAAGTCTTCATCAAATTTCTTCCACATGATTGCAGAATACAATTATATTATATCATGTTCCTGTTATTTTTGTTTTGTTTGAGTGATCATGAAATGTTCAAATAATAATGTCCCACTTCAGTTCTATAGTATAGTGCTATATAGTCTTCATACTGGCACATTTAATATCAGTTCATATTTATAAACATCATGAATAATGTAATGTCAAATTTAACACATATCCCTCCAACTAAACTAACTAACTTCTCTTATTCTCTCTCCCTAATTTCTTTCTTATTCAGGCAATAGATGGACAAGAATCATACGAAATGTGATGAGGCGGACAGCTGACCATATTCTTCTCTCTTAAAAGCTAATCTGACCGTTGTTCCACATCATGTAGTTGTCGAGTTATCATCAGGACTGCAAGATGCCTGAAAAAAGACTTTCCGTTGGTAAGTTTTGCCTTTGGTTAAGCTGACACCCCCGGTTTCACGGTTTCACGGTTGGATCTGTTGATAAGCTCCTATAGGAACATCACTCAACTGAGGTGTGATAGAGGTCAACTGGAGGAGACCGCTTCAATCAAGCTTGCTAATCCAATACCATTAGACTAGTGACCTAGATGTGTATGCCGCCTTTCAGTTTTATACATGTGAACAGAGGGGCACTTACTCTGAAAGCATATTGCGCAATTGCTCGCTCATATCCATTTAAAATGACTTGAAAATTATGTTCATTTATGTTCGAAATAATTTTTAAATATTTTATACATGTATATTAGTTATATTTATTGATGATATTAAGAATGTTTAAATATATAAATGAATATTATTATGTTGCATGAATTTGAAAAATAAGAAATTTAAGACAAATATGGGGATAATAGTAGTCAATGCCGACTATATAATTGCCAAAAAGAGTTTAATAAAAAAAAAAAAACTCTGTTATGGTTGAGTATATATTGTTTCATCTATTTAATAATAAACTAATAATCATTCTCTACATCTTAAATATACAGTATTCTAGTCATTAATATCAAGTCAACATCTCCGCCAACTCGCATAAATTTCCAGTAGTTTCATTGCGTTTGCTCAATATGTGTTTGTGTATCAAAGTGTGTTCTGTAAATGTACACACGTTTGTTGGTTATAGTTATTTTCGCATGTTCATGTTTTTCTCGCTATGTGCAGATAATTTAACTGCGCCCTGAGCACCTTGAAAAAAAAAGTGGAATTGGTGCATTACAAGCTTATTATATATTATTATGAGACTCGGTGTCAGCTGTAGAATCATTCTCATGTTGCATTTTCTTTTTATCTTCCTCATTCAGTTCCGCCGTATGTCACGCCGGATGATTTGGTAAGAATCAATGACAAATATCCTTTATTTTTTACATACTGGAATAAGAATCATATTATGAAATAGCAATTGGTAAAAGATGCCTAACCCATCATCTTCTCTATTTTTATTTCCAACCAACCAACCAAATCAAACAAGTTTGACAGTTTGACGAGAGATAGGATCATCAAACAATCGTGTACCAACAACGTTGCCTCATATAATCAATATCCCAGTCACACACTCCCATAAAGCAGAGCTTCACACTAGCACTTGCCCGCTTGCCCGGGGCAAGTAAAAATTGGTGTCGGGCAAGTCAAATTGCATAAATTGTCTTGTTTGCTTGCCCGATCGGGCAACTACAGTTAGTTTTTCAACTTTGAGAGAAAAATGTAATTTCATACATGTAAATCTCATCTAAAAGTGCCAGGGCAAGTAAATTTTCTGTTTGGGCAAGTCAAATTTGAAAAGTTATGATTTTACTTGCCCAAACGGGCCAGTAGAGGAAAAAGTTGGTGTGGAGGCTTGCATAAAGACTCACCGTAAGAGCCATGTAATGGCATTTTCGTGGAATGCGGTGAAACGTAGCTACATGTATATTCCTTTGAAACAGGGAAACAAATTAAAATTCATATTTCGGGGGCCAGTTTTCAAGCCTGCCTGCATGGAAATATAGCACTATAAAATGTGTTTTTTAATTGAACTCGGTGCTAATACATGTATATGGGGGCTTTTTAATGATTTTCTGGGGTTCTTTTTGGCATTTTTCGGTCCAAATTGCCCTGTGCCCCTGTGTATGTTTTCACTTCTTTGCTAATTATGAGAAGGCAGAGCATAAAATTAATACTGTTCACTAACGTGGCTAACCAGAAAAAGAGGGAGACAAAGCAGAAGATGGAGGGATGAGTTAACAGCACAAAATGGCATTGCTTTGGCAGAGAATACTGAGCGCAAGATAGAACAAAATGGAAAATTGGTGAAGAGGCCTTCCTCCTGCAGTAGAGTGAAGTACATGTAGGCTGAAGAAGAAGAAGAAGAAGAACTTGGCTTTTGTTAAGGTTATGGGAAAGCCAGAGTGTCCGACATGGATCCGTGGTTTTACGAGGCCTGTGTATGACGGGTTGGTAAAGGAACCATAACAAAATAATTTCAAAATGTGCTTTATGTCGCCCTTACTTTGCGGGGATGCTTTGCGGAGATGTGTGACTGCGGCATGATATTTATTTGATTTTCCGAAATAAGCACGTGTGTATTCAATTGCTAATCATACAACAGATCAAACCAAATATTTGCTGATTGCTTTTGTATTGATGGTATGTCAAATTGGATTTATGATTTTGACGAGATATTGTCCTTACAAGTTAGTCAATCAATCAATCATCTGGGCCAATATTCATGAAACCAGACTGGCTTATTTTCATTCTTTGTCAATTTTAGTTGATACGGCCATACATGTATTGTATGCAACAACATATTGTTTTGGTTGCCAACTAGATGTAACTAAGTAGGTCATAAATTCTTACCCAGTTAATACACAAACATTCGTCATTCTGTGATAAAATCTGACATCAATTTGCACTTTTTTCACTACATGTAGGTCACACATTGTTCTTTTTCTATGAAAATATCCCATATTATTCAAAAGAATCTTACTATGATATATTGGAATTGATATATGATTGAAGTTTCAAATATCACTTTGGGAATTTGTTTTAAAAAAGTTAATGGATCACTTTAAAGTTCATGTAAAGTAATAAGTCTGCAATTGTTCACATTGCTAGGTCTATGAAAAACAAAATCAAATTACATTGTCTCTAATGGGGTTTAGTGCAGTTTGTAATTTTCCAGCAATATGCTGTCTGTGAACCGTTTGTGTACAGTGACGTGGCATTGTCGGACTGACTGGGGGGGGGGGGGGGGAGGTTCACACAAATTATTAGGGGGCACATTTGATGTATTTCTTCATTTTTAAAAGGATTTTTCCCCTTTTAAAAATATTGTTTTATAACATTATCAAGAACATGACCCCGATACCACCGCCCCCCCCCCCCCCACGGTGCTCAGCCACTGTTTGCGCAGTGTCCATGACAACTCGTGAGCTTGTTCTCTAGAGACTGGTTAGGCAGTTCAATTGACACACTAACTAATAACAGGATGTGTACAGTACAGGGGTTTGATTGTTAGATTGTTTCAGTATGTGTTTTTTAGCAATCCATTAGCTTGGTGTTATCTTTCCAAAAGTGATATTTGCTCAGACTTCAATCATACCAATTGTATCTAAATTCTTTTGTGTGCATGTGGGTATGTTGGGGGGGGGGGGGGGGGGGCATTCAGCCATGTCCCCCTTATAAATTGACTAAAAACAATAACAATAATAGTGAAGAATAAAGATTTACATAGGGCATTCAGCCAGCAGGTTGATTCACAAGTACCCAGGTGCATATAATGAGTACCCAGAAAAACTGGGAATGTGGCTCCTTCCATAGCAGTGTGTGCGCGCCTAACAGGTGACTGGCTGGAGAACTCACTAGGGAGTACAAAATGTGCACTTTGTGTGCAGGAACAGTTGCCTTGTGTATTCGTTGACCGGTGTAATATTAGCAGCGCTCGGAGGCTTTATTGAAATTTGCGCTCTATATTCCTTCTTCTTCTTCTTCTTATTATAAAATGGCAAAGTGCGCACTATAGATATTTATTATTATTGTTATTATTAGTATTATTATTACTATTATTAGTATTTATATTATTATTATTTTTATTATTATTATTATTAGTAGTAGTAGTAGTATTATCATTATCATCATCATCATCATCATCATCATCATCACCATCATCATCATCATCATCATCATCATCATCATCTTCATCTTCATCATCTTCATCATCATCATTATTATCATTACTATCACAAATGGGTTATATGTTTTTCATCATTTTTCTTTTTATTTAAACCCCTATGTTTGCCCCCTGCCTAGTTCTGCTCTAATATTCCACTGGTTGGATTGTTTTCGTTCCAATTTTGAGATTTAATTGCCAACCAGACTCGTGTTGACCCATCCAATTTCCGTCAAGGAGGCTAGTACATTATTAAGTGCAATTAAGTCCCGACTGTTGACATTTCAAGTGTCTGTGTGTATGTAAGTTGTTATTCTCAGTGCAAATGTTATATTGCAACAGTTAATTTAAATTACAAACACATTGATCGTTACTAATGAAAAGAAAACAATACCTCCATCGCGAAAAATGTACAGAAATCCTTAATTTCTGAGTTTTAAGTGACCCTTTGCATTTTAAGTAATTGCATGATTCCATTGTAATTGAGTATTAGTTCAACATTTGTAGTAGTAGATCTTTTTGAAAATTTATGTTTTGAATAAAAAAGTATATAACAAACATGTACCATGACAAAATAATTGAAAAAGAAAAAAGTTGTCCTATATTAGGGAGCCTAACTAGTGTGTGTTACAAGACATGTACATTATATGTACATGTAAACAACAAGAATAAAATCGAAAGAAAGCAAAACCCATTTTGATCTTCATGCAGTTACAATAAGCCAATCAACTAGTTCTTTTAGGAGCAATCTGAAAAATGCAAGGGAATTCAATTGAATTTGACAACATTAATGGATCACTTTAAATAATCCTTTCCAGTTGGCCACAATGAATAATACAAAATATTATATATTTTAATAAGTCTGTATTAACTTCTTCCTACTTACAGGAGGATTATCTAGCCACAGATGATCTGTTCATCGAATACTTCAATGCATTCCTTCAGCTGTCAGTAAGTGTTATATTATATTTATGGGTTTCCGTGTTCCTTTTTTATTAGAGTGGAAAGTATATAGTTTTGATGGAAGTATATATGTACAGATTCAAATTATTAAAACTATATTGGATGATATGGGGGAAGTTTTTTAAAAATTTATATATGACGTACTCTCAAGAATTACATCGTTATCTGATAACTTTATTTGTTTCGATTAGTTTACATTAACATGTCTGTTTCTCCCGAGATGTTTTCCAAGCCTGGCTACTTCAACAAGAAGCGCAGTGGGTTCAAGGTTTACGTCAGCTCTATAGTATTTTTAGTATAATTGTTTTGTATATATCCGGTTAGTTTCAACATGTATGTATATTCCTTCTCCAGATGTACACTGGCCGCTAAATAGTGTATGTTTCTCCCCAGAGGTATTTAGAGCCATACTTCAATGTCATAATAACATTGTAATTTTAAGTTGCATGTTAGCAAATAAGTTGATATAATTTCAAAACATAATTGTTGTTATATTCATTTATCCCCAGACGTTTTCCGAGCCCGTCTACTTCAACAAAGAGCGCGGCGGGTTCGAGGTGGTCAGCGATGCCAAGCAGAGCCTCAAGAGCAAACTCCGAACCTACTAATTAATTATTACTATAATTGTTATCACTAATAACATAAATGACTTCTCCAGATGTTCCAAGCTAATTAGTTCATTGTTTCTTTCTTTCCAGACGTTTTCCGAACCCGTCTACTTCAATAAGGAGCGCGGCGGGTTTGAGGTGGTCAGCGATGCCAAGCAGAGCCTCAAGAGCAAGCTCCGGGCGCTCGCCCGCTCCCAGCAGAAACCCAACCCCATCTACAAGGCGGCGGTCGCCCTGGCAACGGCCAAGAAGCCCTTCAAGATGCCCTGGCACTATGCGGAGGATATGGAGCAGGAGGATGCGGATATCAAGACCAGCTTCAAAGTCCAGGTAGGAGGAGGGAAGAGACCTGTGCAGTTACAGGGGAATCAAAATTAGGGGCTACCTACTTCTAAAGCTCGCCTCAATGAAAATGCCAGTCTAAAATTTGTTTTGCATTGAACTCAGCAAATTTAAGGGTGATCTTTCTTTTCTTGTGTGTATGTTTTTTTTTTGTTTTTTTTGGTGGTGTCAGAGAGAGATTACCAGCTGCTGATGAACTGCTTTACGGCTAAGGAAGTACACTGCACATTTTTCTTCCATTGTTGTGCTTAGTTGCAGGTGGAAAAAGTTAAATTTACTTCACGAGGGCTGCAATTATAAAGCTTGCCTGCATGAAAATAGCACTCTAAAATTTGTTTTGCATTGAACTCGTCTCCGATTATATCTAAACAGTATAATGAACAATTTGTTTTTTGTCCTTTGAACAAATTTAGTGTTTGAACAAAGAGCAGGGGATCCGATGGATCAAGGCCGAGAGATTGCCAGCTTTCTTACAGAGTGACTGCTACCTGGAATACAGGCTGGCCAAACTCATCTCACAAACAGAGGTTAGTATCTTAGTCAATGATTGAACACCTACGTTTTAACTTAAAAGGCTAAAAACTCATCCCTTGAAAATAGACAATGTTGGTTGCATTTTTGCTGAAAATGTTATACTTAAAGTGTAAAATTCATTAAAACATTTATTTAACGGAAAATATCGGGCAGACAGTAGAAACATTCAGAAGAAGAAAAAGACACAAAACAAATCAAATAGCTACAAATATCTACTTGCTTCTTTTTCATGTAATATAATGTAAAATGCCAGATTTACAAATTCACATTACAGTGTCATTGCCAGTTTTCCCAGTGTATTTCTTGCACATACATGTTCAAAACACCTGTGATTCTTTTCTCGATCTGCAGATTGCAGACAAGGCTTCAGACACGCCCCTCAACCTCTTCATCGATCCCAAGTATGAGCCCTTCGCCCTGGAGAGACCACCCGTCATCGAACCACCGAAGGTTGACGAAGAGGCCATCGCCATACGCGACATGTTTGTGTGCATGGGCGTTGCATCTACGACGCAGACTAAAGAGTGGTTCTCGAACGTGAAATTCACCGCTACGACCACCACGACGAGTTCGTTGAAGAGGAGACCGGCGAGCGCTGTGACTGGCGTTAGTTCTCGGCCGGGTAGCGTGATGAGCGGGCTTGCGCATTCGGTCGACAGCGGCTTTGTGAGTCCGGCTAGATTTGACGTTTTGAACTCTTCCCTGGGAAGCCAGGACCTGACGATGGAGAGCGTTTCGGATATGCCAAATCGGGAGCGTCTCTTTGAGAATCCACCGAGTCTGCGGGAGTGGCGTGCTCCGGTCGGAGACGGTGCATGCGTGGTTGCCGACTCCGAAACGCGAGGGCGCGGTTACGGTGGCGCTTACCACCTGGACATCCACAGACAACCGGAAACGGTTCAGGAGGATGACGAAAATAGTAACGATGATGGCCGTTCCGACAAGGCCTCGGTGGAAAGCGGGGAAAGCGGTTGCGACATTGAGAGTCAGCAGCTTGACGACGCCGAGTCTGTGGACCTCACGGAAAGCGATGCCAAAGAAGAACTGAAGCAAGCAACTGATTCTGCGCCGCCAGCGCCAAAAGCGATCAAAGTCTGTAGCATCAGCGACATAGCCAGTGTCGTCGTGTCTGTGTCCTTGAAGAGGGCCATTACCGTGGCAACCCCAGATTGTCCCGAGGCGGATGTTGATCAGTTCCTTGAGGACAAGGTGCTTCAGGTTGCCGGGGTAACCATGGCTGACCTGACAGACGACTGGGAGAGGCAACTGAAGTTTGAGCCTCCAGTGCCTGAGAGCCCTCCTGCTACGCCAAAGACCATAACCCTTCAGGTATAAGAATAAAGTCCTTTTACTTGTTCTAAAGGAATAATAGAGGGCTGCATACATTTGTTTTCTGTTGCTTAAAGGAAACCAACACCAACAATTATATTTTGAGATATAAAAGTGACTATTTTTAGTAATCCATTCCTCCAGCAACTATAGAAATACATGTATGACTCTTTCAAAGGATGCTGGGGTGAAGCAAATCCTCTTTTATGTCATTTTATGGACATATTGTATTCAATTGATATGTTATTTGAGTTGGGTTTGAGTTTGAGTTATGACGATTTATTATCCAAACCTTCAAAATTTAACCAATATAACCATAATAAGTGCATGTTTAACAAAGATCTTGAATGGATAAATGGGACCAGAAAAGATCTAATCATGTCTGGTACCACTAATATGTGTATTATAAATGTAATTATTTGCCAAATTTGTAACGGGTATCAGACAAGCTTGACCGTTCCTTGAGCATATGTCCACACTTGATGACACTATCAAAGGATGTTGGGGGACACATATCTTGTTTGATAACTTCATGGAGACATTTGATTATTTGATGCTTGATATTTATGTTATAAATGTAATTTTTTGTCCAACTTTTGACAGGTACCGGATGAACTTGACCGGTCCTTGAGCCGTATGTCCACCACAGTGTCAGACTCCAAGAATGACGGAGGTGATGCTGACTCGCTCTTCGACAGTGACCAAGAAGAAGATGAGAGGTGAGAAGCTTTGATTTTGATTTAGATTGTATCTATTCAACCCTGGACAACTTGAAACATTATGTAGTTATTATTTACTGGATATTTGTTTAATTAATTTTTCATTGTTTTCTTGTTTTTTGTATTGCGAAACCAACAATGCCTACATTTACTAAATTGCTATGATAATGATGATGAAGAAGGTATTCATTATTATTACTAGTATCATTATTATCATGATTATCATTATCATCACCATCGTTGTCATGGCAGTAGCCATTCTCGTCGTCTTCATCGTTGTCACCGTTGTCGTCATCATAATAAACATTTTAATTTTGATTCTTACAATTTTCAAATGTCATTTCTTTTGTGATTGTCAGATGGGAGGAAGACAGGGGATGCTTTTTTGCCAAGCCCCGCCCGACCTTTGACCTGTCATCCAAGAAGGGCATGGATGCATTCCGTAGGTTCTTGTGGGGATCTGAGGGGGAGAAGTGCTGGAATCTGTGGCTGGACATCGACCGGGGAGCCATGATCCATGACGACGATGTCAAGAAAGCGTGAGTAATGTTTTTTTTCCCCCCTTTGCTGGTACTGTTCCAAATTGAGATAGAAATATCTGTTTAGAAAAGTAGATTTAATTATCTTTGGGTTAGTGCCCGGTTTATATAGTTTTCTGACTATACCCAGGGGGCAAAAGGGGTTTTTCAGCTTTTTCCTGTTGTAAAAGGTTGGCCACCAGTAATGGCGTCTAGGACCTTCTGGGATCACAACCTAGGTAGACAACCTCGCGAACTAGCTACTGGAAGTCCACAGGTTGGGTTTTAAGATATTCACCAATTATGCAGCTAAATAGTGTGTTTCAGCCTTAGGGGTCATGAATACCCAGTCACAAATCTTGCACAATTACACCACAATGCACTGCTGATTCCAGCTTGTCTTTTCATGGAGGTCTTCCCTAGAGTCCTGCGCAACATTTGATACCAAGTTTGAGCGTATTGCATCTTTGGTTACTGTGTCACACGTCGTTACAACGTGATACATCACATACGGACGTGAAATTCGTATACAGCACATATGTATAAAAGGCAACTAAATTCTTTAAAATGAAAAATAGGCTATATTTCGAACTTTATAAATGTAATTCGCATTTTAGATAACTATTAAGAGCATTATATATAATGAAACGAAGTATGTAAATTAATAAACAATACAAAACATAAGCAATAAAACAATGAAATACATAAGAATATGAGTTGCTAATGCCATAATTTGTTTAGATGTGGTTAAATTACTATATCAAATGATACAAAATATATCCACAAAATCACATATTAAGCTTATCCTTTTAATGAGATACACGGGAGTAGGGAAGGGGGTGTTCAAAAGACCAGCCTTTCATCATTGGACTCCCAAAATAATTATAATCAAGGTCTACCCACCCAGTTTGGACGAAGTGTGTCTGTAGGCTTACATGACACGTTTGAGGGCGAGTCTCATTCTAGGTCTAAAGGAGATACTTCGTGAAGCTTGCAAATGAGGTATATTAGACATGAACATAGTTGGCTCATGTTAAAGGTTGGGCCCCATAAATGACTCATAGGACCTTCTAGAAATACAACCTAGTTGGACAACTTCACGGACTAGCTCCTGGAAGTCCACAGGAAGCGAAACTTAAAAAGAAAGCATCTACAAAAACCCACTAAATGCAGCCATCTCTACAGACAAAGTTCAAGTGTATGCTCCCTCTATGCTGCATCTCCATTCATCCAGCCCACACCATAAATCTAGTCTGAATCGTGTCATCAGGGTTCAAGAGGTTGTAGTCAAGGTCAATGATAACCGAACTGTCAAAGAACAGTGGTTGTTGATGCAATGTGCAGCATATGTCACTGGCCATCTCATAAAGGTGAAGCATTTGAAGCAGTCACTGAATGGCACGCAAATCTGTTGCTGGAAGAATTTTCTTTCGGTACTGATATCATACACTTTTGTAGTTACAGATACAGTTAGGCCAGCCTGAAGTCTGCTGAACAGGAACAGAGGTGTGCCCTATCCAAATGAGCCAAAGTCTATGAAGTCAGTGGGAAATGCGCATGCTGCTGATCCACAGGAGTTTTTCACGATATCAAGCTACAAAAACAAACCTTTTGAGCTTCCCCTGTGAAAGGTGATTATGGACAGCTTGAACCTTAGCTTGGTCAAAGCCATCTGTACATTGGTGGTGGATTCAAAGAATAAATAAAATAGTGTTGTTCTCACAGTGGGGTCTGCTATGGAGGTTCCTGCCCTTGAATCTACACAACAGGAATGAAGAGGCTGTTACAAGGGTCTTACTTCACACATTCTACAACAGAGTAGTTAACAGAGTCGACAGAGTAGTTATTCATATTAATGACACTGACGTCACAAGCACATTTCCTGGTTCAAGACGTCTCACTGATCTCTCAGAGATGTTGGTGAGGACAGCCCAGAATCAGAACATACCGACATTACTGGTAAAAAAAACCTGCCGATGCATTAACATATGACATTATCACTCGGACACGAGAACCCACCATGGATGTGTACAGCACCAAAGCAGGCCAGTTTAAGGATTCCGATCTGGGAAAACTGAGAGCTTAACAGTTCTTGAACAACGAGTCAACTCTCCTGAAGCTACTGCCTCCTAAAGAGGACGCTTTTCTCCATTGTCTCAAACGAGCTTCTCATGCCATCATTGATAATAATGCGCATATTCCCAAGCTAAACATTCTATCATGTACAGAGTTTGGCTAGTCCATGAATGATGGAAAAGCAGTTCTAGTTTAAACTGACAGCAAGCCTGGACAAGACAATATCATATGGATGTGTCAAAGGGTGTCATAATAACTGTTCCTACATGAAGAAGGCGGTTCCATGCTTTGGAATTGCTTTAAATGTGTCACTTTTGTGAAAGGACCAGTGCCATACAGCACATATTGCAGCAAGGACCACTGCTGATCTTTCTGTTATCCTAAGGCAAATCAGAAACGTTTAGGTTTGGCACTTTGGTTTCCTCTTGTAAGAACTTCACTAGGCTAGCCTTCCTACCACTTCTGATACTGCCGCTTTCCTTGAACAGAGTAGGAGGAATATATCACAGAATTCTTGCTTTTCATATGAAGTCATACATGTCAAGCTGTCTAACACTAGCAAAAATCAGTGTCATGCGCAGAACTTCACTGCTCTTACCTGGATGCCTGGTGCGGCTGTTTTTTCCTCTTTTCTTCTTGAGATTCTTGTTAGGGTGTAGAAGGAGTTGAGTGTCATGAGTCTTGTCTTTTTCTGCTCACTGGAAAAAGACCCTGTTAGTGCCTTCAAACACCCCCTTTTCACGTTGGTGAGGTTTTATTTGACCAGAACACTGCACATTTGATATGTCCTGAAGGAATGCGCTGTTGCTGTGTACGGTTTGGCTTCCGCTACTGCCATGACCTCGACTAAGGCTCTTTATCCCTGATGACACGACATAGATCATGATGTACGCTGGATAAACTGGTGAATGAAGGTGCAGCATATATTTCAACTCGGCAGAGATGAGTGGTTCGGTGTAGTGAGTGGTTCGGTGTAGACGTTTGTTTCTCTTCACTTTACGCTTGATGTGGACTTCCAGCAGATAGTCCGCAAGGTTTTTCACCCAAGTTGTGTTCCTAGAAGGTCCTATAAGCCCCTTCTGGGGCCAATCCTTAACAACAGTACCCCCTTCCAAGCTTCATAATGTACCTCCTTTAAGAACTAGTAAGAAACTCTGCTTTGAACTTGTCATGTTAGCCTTCAGTTACACTTCGTCCATACTGCGTGAGTAGACCTCGATTATAATTATTTTGGAGTCCACTGGTGGTCTTGTGACCCCCTCCTACCCCCCCCCCCCCACACACACACAAATACACACACACACACACACACACACACACACCTACCCCTGTATCTGATTCAAATTATGGATTGTGTATCATGTTATCGCAATCTAAACAAATTAATACATTGACAACTCATATTCTTATGTATTCTTTTGTTTAAAATTTAAAATAGACTCCTACCACATTCCTGACTATTACAATCGTACAATACCCGTTCAGGACTGATTGATATTGATATAACATGTATTTTACATTAACCCAAGCCAGAGTATTCTCTGGTTCATTCCTGAATTGGTTAAGTGCCAAAGAGACTATTTTGCCAAACCACGTCAAGGTGATAACCTTGATAATAAAATAGAAAGATAACTGCTATTCTAATGTAATTAATACTCAGTAAATAGAACTCCGCGCAAATAATGGCTGTTGAAACATATATCACATACAAGGACGCGATTTCATAATACTAATAAGTGTTTAAATAAATGTTCACTCTTCTGTACACATATAATTACCATTATGTATGCTCCGGGGAGGTACTGAAACTACGTTTGAAAAATATCTATGAAAATCTATGAGCGGTCGTTATGAGCAGGTGGTCGCATTAGCAGGTTTGACTGTACCTCCCCCCGTATCTGATTCAAATGATGAAAAGTTATGATGGATTTTGTATCATTTTATCGCAATCTAAACAAATTACTACATTAACAACTCATATTCTTAAATGTATTCTTTTGTTTTGTATTGATTTATGAATTTACATAGTTGGTGTCATTGTATAATGCTCTTAATAGGTATTTCAAAGCGAATTCAGTTTTTAAAGATCAAAATGTAGCCTATTCTTAACTCTTAAGGAGTTATTTGCATTTCATACATAAGCGCTGTATTCGAAATTCCACGTCCATGTGTGACGCATCACGTTGTAACGACGTGTGACACAGTTACCAAATATGCAATATGCTCAAATGTTGCGCAAGACTCTAGGAAAGACCTCCATGAAATAACAAGCTGGAATCAGCAGTGCATTGTGGTGTAAATGTGCAAGATGTGTGACTGGGTCTTCATGACCCCTAAGGCTGAAACACAATATTTAGTGCATTAGGTGTGGTTTTCTTGAAACTCATCCTGTGGACTTCCAGTAGCTAGTTTACAAGGTTGTCCACCTAGGTTGTGATCCTAGAATGTCCTAGAAGTAATTTCTGGTGGCCAACCTTTTACAACAGGCAAAAGCTGAAATCCTAAAAAAATGGTGGTTTGCCCCCTGGGTACTATTCGAGCAATTAAAAGGCTTTCATGGAAGCGTCCCCCATTCAAGAGTCTTCATGGCTCAATGGGTTGAGCAACGGTCTAGCAATCCGGAGGTCTCAGGTTTGATTCCCGATGAAGCCTATTTTTCTTTGCTCATTTTCAATCATTTAAATTATTTCTTGTCAGTTTCCTTTATGTTTAAATTGAAATAGAATAAAACGTAAAGGGAACTGATTTATGTTATCATTCAAATGTTATCATTCATATGAACTGTTTTGTTCAGGTTCCTGTCACAGTTGCGAGACAAGTACTTGAAGGTGGGTGGAGACTGTGAGCTGTCCAGCGAAGCAAGAGAGAGATTTGGCCTCAAGAACCCAATGCAATGGACATCCCTGGACTTGCTCATCCAAATCAAGAGTTGCATTGTACAGCCGCTTCTTCTTTATTGGTAAGTCTGTCTGTTTGTTTGTTTGTTTGATTGTTTGTTTGTTTGTTTGTTTGTTTGTTTGTTTGTTTTTTGTTTTGTTTGTTTGGTTTGTTTGTTTGATTGTTAGTTAGATTATGTCAATATATTATAAAGTTAGGCCTACTTTATACAATGTCCATGAGAGTAGGAGAGGGATTTGGTCTCAAGGATTTCTCCTGTGCTCCACTTTTAAGCTCCAAACAGTTTTAACTCTATAATCCGAAGCAACCTTATGGTATCTATATACTACCCCGTTAAATATAATTAAATAACTTATACTGGCAAATATTTAAAAGTTCTTTTACAATTGTTCATCTCAGGAAAAACATCATCTTACATAATGAAATTATAAATATTTAGATTAATGGAAGGAATTCAAATTGTTTCATTGTTTGAATAATTTCTTAAAAGGGCGCCGCGTTTCTTGATGCGCGAGACGTACCAGCAGAGCCAACCCGACAACTACCTCTACACACGGCAACAGTTGCTAACCAAGCCGCGCCCGTCCCCTCACCCGGAACCAAACACAGTCACGCTGCTGCCACTCCGTCCAAAGACATGCTGGCCAAGGCTACGGTCCTTTTCGGCTGAACCGGAGGTTCGTTGATTGATTGATTGATAAATTGATAGATGGTTGGATATCTGAAAAAGATAAGTAGATTATAAGATTAATTTAACCCATTTAAGATTATTTGAGTTTGGTATAGGATGTTTTTTCCATAGAGACCAGCTATGAATATTTTTAGGATCAGTCCAGTCCTGAAAGAGTTAAGCTGATTTTTTAGATCTAATTAAAAATTTGACACTGGCTGAGCTTAGGTAACGTACGGTGCTCAGCAAAGATACTTGTGTCATTCAATCTGAAGACACCCTTTGGGATATGAGAAGAGGAAGAGCATTACAAATTGTAATTGAAAGATGTGGAAACTCAGATAAAAATGCAATTTTGTGTTGCCTATGTCCAAAGACAGCATTTGCAAGACATGTCCAAGGACCTTTTAATATTAGTTCATCCCCTTGAGACTCCTCTTGCTGATTATGATAAGTGTTATTTTATATTACTTCAATTTTGTTTCTAGGCCCCGACTCGTGTTCATGTCAATCAGCACACCAGAGAACCTCCACCGCCACCTCCAGACACCAAGTCCAAAAGGCTAGCCCCAGGCACAACAACCACGTCGACCACCATCACACCGTTAGGTTCTGGAAAGATTAAATCAGATGTGAAGACCATCAATAACCACCAGCGCAGCAAGACCCTTCCCATCATACCTCTGACCGCTGCCATGACGACCATCGTGCCCAAACAAGCCGTGCCCCTCGGGAGGACATCCGCGCCCCTCTCTGCCACTAAGAACACCGTCGACGTTATTAACTATAGTTCCCTGGTAGGGCCCAATGTCATAAGTCGCGTCAAACCCGTCCCGCCAAAGTCGGCGCCACCGAGTGTTTCGCTCGCAAGACGGAAACAATCGGAGGACGCAGCTACGGTGAAGAGTGCCGATGAAATGAAGAGCAAGAGGAAGGAAAGCAATGTTGTAGATGATAACGATAATGAAGATGATGATGATGATGAGGAGGAGGAGGATGAGGAGGAGGAAGAGGATGATGCAGCGTCCAGTAGCGAAGTATCGGAGGTGAAAAAGGATGGGAGACGACCTGGCAGTGCCAAGGAGCGTGGAAGGTAACTTTTTAGGAATTTTATTTCAAACATAGGGAAACTGACGAGAGATATGTACATATAATCATATAAATATAATAAATATATATAATTAAAGTGATCCCTGTAAAGTGTCTAACTCCACGAAAATTTCTTGGAGCTTCCTCGTTTCTCTTCTACCGTGTTGTTTAGCTTTTATGGTAAGAGAAGAATAAAATAGGGTTAGATTTTTTCAAAATTTCCCTTTAGTATGAAGATAATTATCATTGATAATACTAGGGTCAAAACGTTGCCCAACACTTTTGGTAAAAAGTACAATTGCCGTAGCTGAACACGGCCGGCGCGCCACGCAATCACGGACCCGTGCCCGCGGGGTTGCCGATAGACAGGGCAGCGCAACGAGTCAAATTCTGTACCGTCCGTATACACGGGTGTGGATATCGTAAAACGGACGATTATTACTGCGACAAATCTACGGCAGGCCATCAGTATTCGGTGATAAAATATGAACTCAATATTCGTTTTTTTCACTAAATAAACAGTGTTCGTTTTCTTTCAAACTTTCACAAATCTTTCAATTGTATTTTAAAATGATATTTATATAGGATTGAAGTCTCAAATGTCATTTTGTGCAATATCTGACACTTTACAGGGATCACTTTAAGAATTAGCAAAGAAAATAGGGCTTCCCTAGCTAGGATTTGCACCCGAGACCTCCATATTGCTAGACTTGGTGCTCTACCAACTGAGCTAGTAAGCTCTTATGATGGTTTGTTTATCCCCGGAACACTTTTCAATGCCTGTGATGGACAGAAGCTATGTTATAAACCAGACACAAACCCGAAAACCCAAATTTATACTCCTAAGCACTTTTACAAAATCTCATATCAAAAACAAATATAAACAGGTTTACAGTATTGTTGCCAAAATGTACATTGTAGTTCTATTTATATTTCGCCACAAATTTTTTGAAGAGAAACAAAAGGTTATTTCTAAAAATTCATTAATTCATGCATTAATTCACTAGCTCTCCTGCACTGACTAAGAAGGGCCGACCATCTTCAGGGACCAGCGCGACATCGTCGGTGGACAGTGAGCTGGTGGGGGAGATGCGGATGGACGGACTCCTCCGGGATCTATACCACGAGAAGAAGACCGGAGGATTCATCAGGAGCTTCCTCGACAAGAAGGGAGATGAGGTAATTCCCCTTCACTTCAATAAAACATATCTTGATAACGAAAGGGAAATTAGGGAAAGCAAAACCTGTTCAATGCTTCTATTGGTAATATGAATACAACAAGTTATGGGAGAAGCGCTGAAAGTAATTTTTTTTTATTTGAGTGAACAGTGTTACTAGATTCCTAGAAAAATCATCCAAGATATTATCCAAGGTATCAAGAAAGTTATGGCTAATTTTTTCGCTGGTGTAGAAGTAGACCTTATCAGAAGTGCTTACCACATACTTATCATATGATAGAACAGTCAAACCTGTCTAAGCGGCCACCTGTCTATAGCAGCCAACCTGTCTATAGTGGTTACCGTTATTGACCCCATGCAGAGAAAAACAGTGCTATGGAACCTGTCTGTAGAGGTCACCTGTCTAAAATGGACACCTTTCTTGCTTCGTGGACACTGGTCACTATACACAGGTTTGACTGTAGTTGTATGAAAGCATCGCATGTTTCTTTCAAAATAAAGCAGGAAATTTGTTATGTATAATTTCTTTCTATAATTTGTTTTTTGTAGATTGCTCTGAACTGTCTGGGTTGCTGGCACGAGCTCCAGGAATACCATGCACTCTTCTACTCAGACGTCTTCAACCCTTACAACCTTGCCAGAAAAGCTCAGGTAACCATAACGTAAAAAGAGAATAGAAGCCAAACGCTGGCATTTTCGCTTAGTGTTACTGATAAGCGCATAATTCCTGTCACTTCTCATACGTAATGTATAACGTATGTATACATATGCTTAACTAGACTCTACTCGCAGAGGTGGTTATTTCCTTTTGGGTTTTACTAATCACAGGAGTAATTAATGTTTTTGAGACCACCATCATCTCTTTTGACTGACCACTGAAGGCTGACATGTTTTCCAAGTGTACCATATATGCAATGTCATCTGGGCCCTGTTGCAGGAAGAGTTTCAAGTCAGAAAATATGCACATTTGAACCAATCAGCTTTAAGCATTTAGCCACATGACCTGACTAGCAATTAATTGCAACTTTACAATTGATTGCAACTCCTTCTGCAACTGGCCTCGGAGCACGCACTAATAAAAGCGGGTTATGTAACCTCTGTTGTTGAGTCTGCTCCTATGTCGGTGGTTATGAAACCTTACGTAAGCTCACCCAGTGATTTGCTCATTTTGTTTCTTCTTACTACGTAGTCGATCCAGTCAAAATACATAGTCGAGGGGTGTTTCTTCAGCATTGACTGTCCAGCCATAGTGAGGTACCAGGTCTTCAAGCAGATGAATCCTCCGTTTGAGGAGCTGTTTGACGGAGTGGAGCAGCATCTTCTCGAGGTCCTGATCATTCCCTGGCTGGACATGAAAGACAGTGATCTCTCACTGTATGGGAAGGTAAGAGTTTGGAATATTGTGTATGTCTTGAATATAATATTATGAATTAAAACAAACAAAAAAAATATGACTTTCCCAGGGAAACCATAATTTCTTTGTTCATTTTCATTTATATTATATATTTCTGGTCAATTTTGCTGTGTTTGAATAAAAAATCTTTGATATTCAATTATGCTGAGTGTAGCTGAGTGTATTAGAAATGCTATAAATTAACTTGTTTATCCTGGTGGCCCAATTGACATGTAAAAAAGGATCTGTCAAATTTGAGTGGTCCGAAACCTAAATCAAAGAAAAACATTAGAATTCTGTTATAAGTGGTTGCCTTTTCAGGCAGGTGAAATTTGGCACTAATGAAGTTTTGTTGCCCGAAGCTATTTTTGTTAGTAGTCCCGGGCCAGCGAGCCAGTTTTACTTTTGAGCATTGGTATTAGCCTAGCCAGGTTTCAAAAGAAAAAGTTGTAGAAAAGAAGTCAATAAATGAAAAGGAAGAATAAGAAGAAGTGAAAAAGGAGGAGGTGGAGTAGGAAAGGGATGAAGGGAGGGGAGTTATGGGATGAGGAGGAGAAAGAGGAGAGGAGGGAAGGAGGTACCAAGTTTTCGGGCAGATAGATCCTCCATTTGAGGAGCTGTTTGATGGAGTTCAACAGCATATGCTAGAAGTTATGGCAATTAGATTATTACCAGATTGTGGGTACTAACTCTTTGTCCTTTGTGTATGTTTTGTTTCCCTCTGCCCAGATCGAGTTGATTGAGGAGGAGCGACAGCTGGACAGCATGAGGTCCAAACATCTACAACGCCTTCAGAGGAGACTCATGAGAGAGGTAGGTATCTCATACTTAAGGCTGGAGCTAGACAGAAAAATCCATCTCGTTATGGAGGGGGGGTATGACGTCATACTATCCCACCCATCCCGAGATGAAACTCAAGATGTTATTGTGTTGGAGCAAACCGGCTAATAACCAGCCGCACAATATATATGACAGGTCAAATACGTGCTGCAGCGAGCGAGCATCGATAACACAGGGGTTCAGCACTCGCACGCATACGTTATGAATCAAAATGGCAATCATGGAGCGAGAAAGAATTACGGGAGTTTTACAACGAAAAAGACTAATAAAACGTACCAGACAGAGATTGATTTAGTAAGTGAAGAACTTGACTTGTGAATGAATACTTTTACTTTACTTTTGTGACATTTTGGGACATTGTCAATTTGCTAGGTGGTGAATTGGGATACTTTTACACTTGTCTTTGATTGATTTTGTTGCCTTGAAAGGCACTCGTCACACAAGGGAATACCTATGAGTTCAGACTATGTACATGTAAGAGAAAAGGGGGAAAAAAATCGTCAAAGAACCCTCAAAACATTTGCTGATTTTCGGACTAGGCTGGAGCCCACTTTTGCGATATCAGTACGGTTCAACAGTCGGTTCAACAGAGATTAAGCTTAAAACCAAAACAACAATGCATGGGTCTTAGGTCTCAGGTCTTGTTAAAATCATAGTGAACGTACTAAGCTTTCATCAAGGCCGCATTGAATTTGCACAATTTATACTACACTCATGCTTTACTCGTATCACATTTTGCAAATTAGGGCGCTGCCCGCGAGCATATATTGATCATTAATTTTGTAACACGCAGTTTCATATGTTATGTATTATACAAGCTGTTTGTTAATATATAATCTGCTATATATTCTTTTGACCAAGCATGTCGGCTAATTTTAATTATTATCATTATTACTATTATTATCATTATTATTATTATTGCTATTCATCCGGTTGCCCGAGATATCAACATTTTCATAAATTTATCAATAATCTGATTTCCAGTTTCTTATTATGTTATAATGCAGTTTCTATAAAAATTGTTTTCACTTTTTTGTCTTCTCTTTCTTCAGAGAATGGCGACACCAGACTTCAACCTGGAGGGGGAGGATGAAGAGACGAAGCGTGAAGTCTACTACGAGAACCTCGCCGAGAAGGTCCCACCAGAGTTCAAAGATTATGACTTCGACAAGCTCATCCACAACCGGATGGAGGTCGAGCACTTCAGAAAGTTCTTGGGTAGGTGGCAATGATGATGAAGATGATGATGATGATGGTGATGCTGATGTTGAGGAAGATTATGGTGTGAATGATGATGATGTAAATGGTGATGATGATGATGATGATGACGACGATGGTGATGTTGATGACGACGATGATGATGTTGGTGATGATAATGTTAATGGTGATGATGACGGTGGTGGTGGTGGTGAAAGAAAATGATGATGATGACGATGATGATGATGATAATGTTAATGGTGACGATGATGAAGATAGTGGTGGTGGTGGTGGTGGTGGTGGTGAAAGAAAGTGTTAGTGATGATAATTAAGATGTTGAGGATGAGATGGATAATGGTGATAATGATTGTGATGATTTAAATTGTAGTAAAGTGATGATGATGTTGTTGATGTTGGTACATTATAATTACAAAGTTCATGATGATTACTTTGTTATTATCATTTTCAATAGAGGAGAACTATGCCTTGATGGATCTGATGTGCTGGCTGGACATTAAGTCCTTCCGCCAGACCCCTCTCCTGGACACCAAGATGATGATGATTATTATGATGATTATGAGGATCAAGGCGATAATGTTGCCGATGATGATGATGATTGTGATGACAGCAATAATGTTAGTGACGATTTTCAACATTTTGAACTCTTTTTATATCCTATTCAATTAATAGAGGAAAACTATGCCTTGATGGATCTGATGTGCTGGCTGGACATCGAGTCCTTCCGCCGGACCCCTCACCTGGACACAACCAAGAGGGATACCAAGGCCCAGGACATCAAGAGCAAGTACCTCAACAAGAAGTACTTCTTCGGAGCTAACAGCCCTGGCACCAGGATGCAACAGCATGAGGTATTGATGATGATAAGATGATGATGAGGATGATGATGATGATGCTGGTTATGGTGATGATGATGATGATGATGATGATGATGATGATGATGATGATGATGATGATGATGATGGTGGTGATGGTGATGGTGATGGTGATGGTGATGGTGATGGTGATGGTGATGGTGATGGTGATGAGGAGGAGGAGGATGAGAGGATGATGGTGATGATGATAATGATGATGATGGTGGTGTTGGTGACGATGACGATAACAGCAATGACACTGATTATGGATGATGATGGTGATGAGGATGATGATGATTCATGATGATGATGAGGAGGAGGAGGACAAGGAGGAAAGTGATGATGAAGTTGATCAAGGCTATGTAAAGTAGACAAAAAAATGGAAAATTATGATGATAAAAGTTGTGATTAAAGCATAACAATGAATGAGTTGGGGGAACCATAACATATCGGGGAAGAGAACCAGGGTTATAATCATAGTAATAACAACGATAGTGACACAAACATCTTTCCTTTTTCTTTTTACCTTTCCAGGTGATGATGGCTGGAGGAGGGTGGGGCAAACTCCTCTTGGACCGCCCCCCTAACCAGATCATGCTGGAGGCACAGAAGTACGTCCGGGAGCGACTGTCCCGCAAGTGGCTGCCCCTCTTTGTCATCACGGAGATGTTCCAGGAGAGGCAACGCCCCAACATCCGCATGGAGGACGTTGTGGACGATGTCATGGCCAGCAAGCGCAAGCGCTACATGGCCATCTATAAAGTAAGTGATCATTAGGAGAGTGATGGTGATGATGGGGACGATGAATGATAATTGTTATGCTGATGATGATGCATGGTAATGAATGTGGATCATTGTGATGGTGATGGTGATAGTGATGAAGGTGATGATGGTGATAATGGCGATTATTGTGATGGTGATGATGATGATGCATGACGGATAATGATTACAATAGTGGTGATAATGATAATAATGGTAGTGATGTTGATGATCCTGGCGATGATGATGATAATGATGGTGATACTGATAAATATGATATTACAATTTGTATTGTTTATTTTTATATTTCTTATGGTGGTGATTTTCTTTGTATGGTGAAAATGATGTTGGTGACATGTTGATGTTTATGGTGGTAATCATGATGATGATGACGGTGTTGATGATAATCCTGATCATGAAGATGGTGATGAGGGTGATGATCATGATGATGATCATCCCAACAAGGATAAATATGATAATGATAATGGTATTAATTATAATCATGATGATGCTGCTGATGAGGATAATGATAATGATAAGAATAATAATGATAATTCAAAGCAACCTATCATAATATTTCTATTCTCTTACAGCTTTTAGAGAGTCGCTTTGTCTCCTCCTCCCATGAGATAATGGCCCTCCGTCAGGCGATGCTGAACCCTATCACCTGCCAGCACTTCCGGAAGTATGTCAGCGTCAAAGGCGATCACTTAGAGAATGATGTTCTCTTCTGGCTTGAAGTTCAGAAATTCAAGGTGAGATGAGTGAAACAAATAGTAAATGGAAAAATTTAGTTCCATGACACTAATTAATTAACCATTATAAAGAGTGTTATTCAAACTATGTATTACATAGTTTTTAATTAAACAAAAAAACAAAAAATAAATTAATAAACCTGAATACATGTATGTTCTTCTCATTAATATATACTCATACCAAGGAGACTCTACTTTACCGGGCGATCTTACATAATTGCTTCATGAATGAGATCCAAACCAATCTTTTCACCTTACAAAATGATCTGTTTGTAAGATCTTTTTTGCAAGCAATACATTGTTCTTGATTTCCTTCATCCTGTAGGAAATGTACCATGCTCACACTGAGGAGTCTCTGATCCATCAGAAGATCCAGGCGATTCTTCGCTGCTTCATCAACTCTGAGATCTTGCCGAGCCTCCAGATTGACATCACTCCCGAGCAAGCCGAGATGATCTTGTTCATCATCTTTCCTTCAAAACATCTATTTTAAGGGTTTTGTTCAATATATCTAACATTTTAAACAATGTTTGTTTCCTTTCATTTTGTAGGAAATGTATCATGCTCACACTGAGGAGTCTCTGATCCATCAGAAGATCCAGGCGATTCTTCGCTGCTTCATCAACTCAGAGATCTCGCCGAGCCTCCAGATTGACATCACTCCCGAGCAGGCTGAGAAGATTCTGGACAAACGGATGCGGGAGATGGGTCCATATGTCTTCAGAGATGCTCAGGTATAAATAAGATTTAAGAGAATGTTTACAGAAAATTGTTTTCTCTGATAAAAGTACATTTACAGTAGATTATGTTTTAAGTTCAAATCTTTATCGATGTTTGCAGCTTACGCTGTTCAGGGTTCTATTGAGTCACGTACTGGATAGATTTTCGAAGAGCCGGACAAGTCTTCATACGAGAATTAAGATACAAGATAACTTTTGCAGAAAAAACAGTAGATTGTGATTAATTGTTTCAATCTTTATTGTTGTTGTTTGCAGCTTATTGTGTTCAGGCCACTGGAAAGATTTCCAGAAGTAACGGATGAGTCTTTTGGAGAAGAAGATACAAATTAATGTTTACAATAGATTATGTTCCAATCCTTTATTTTTATGCCTCCGCAACGAAGTAGCCGGAGGCATTATGTTTTCGGGTTGTCCGTCCGTACGTACGTACGTACGTCCGTACGTACGTACGTACGTCCCGTTCTCGTGATCGCGTTATCTCAAGAACCGATTGACGGATTTTCACCAAACTTGGTACATGTATGTATCTTGGGGGGCCGATGATCTGATTAGATTTTGGGGTCATGAGGTCAAAGGTCAAAGGTCACAGAGCTCATTATATATGCAAAAATAGCTCGTGATCGCGTTATCTCAAGAAGGGATTGACAGATTCTGACCAAACTTGGTACATGTATGTATCTTGGGGGGCCGATGATCTGATTAGATTTTGGGGTCATGAGGTCAAAGGTCAAAGGTCACAGAGCTCATTATATATGCAAAAATAGCTCGTGATCGTGTTATCTCAAGAAGGGATTGACAGATTCTGACCAAACTTGGTACATGTATGTATCTTGGGGGGCCAATGATCTGATTAGATTTTGGGGTCATGAGGTCAAAGGTCAAAGGTCACAGAGCTCATTATATATGCAAAAATAGCTCGTGATCGCGTTATCTCAAGAAGGGATTGACAGATTCTGACCAAACTTGGTACATGTATGTATCTTGGGGGGCCGATGATCTGATTAGATTTTGGGGTCATGAGGTCAAAGGTCAAAGGGCTCATTATATGTAAAAGTAGCTTGAGATTGGAAATCTCAAGAACTGAATATCAGATTTCAATCCAAATTGATACCTGAATGTATCTTAGGGAACAATTGTAGTCATTAGATTTTAGGGTCATGAGGGCAAAGGTCAAGGTCACTGATAGCTCATAATTGTGATACGTCAAGATCTAAAAGACAGAGTACCATCAAAATTGAATTAATTCAGTGTACAGAATTAATTCAGTGTACAGTATATGTTGATTTGGGCTTGATATAAATAAATTGCGTAATGGCGGAGGCATCATTTTCGACTGCGCGCAGTCGAAGATCCATCTAGTTTTTGTTTACAGCTTACTGTGTTCAGGGTTCTATCAAGATGTTGGAAGAGTTGGACAGAAATTTTGTTCAAGTAGATTAATGTTTTATTATTACAATCTCTATTGTCGGTATTGTTGTTGTGTGCAGCTTACTGTGTTCAGGGTTCTATCCAGCCATTGGAAGGATTTCCAGAAGTATCGGACGAGTCTCTCGGAGGAGAAGATGGCGGAAGAGCTGGACAGGAAATGGAAGAAGCAGAAGAAGAAGGAGATGGAGAGGGCAAGGCTGGAGGATGAAAGGGTAAGACTACTGGTTTGGTGATGATGATAACGATGATCACGATTGTGATGATGATGATGCTGGCAATCATGCAATGAGGTGATGAGGATGACGTTAATCATTTTGACAATTTTGCCACTCTTAATAGGAATTTGCCAAGCAGAATGCTCCTAATTAGGCAAATGACCGCGTGTCTTGCATTGTCAGATGATGATGATGATGATGATGATGATGATGATGATGATGATGATGATAATAATAATGGTAATGACAATGATGATGTTGATGATGACAATGCTAATAATGATGGTAATGAAATTGATAACAATGATGATTATGATGATGATGATGTTGAGGATTATGAAAATTATGATTTATTTTGTTGCCTCTAATAACAGGAGTGTGCCAAGCAGAATGCACCCAAGGAGGATGACCGGGGGTAGACATCGGCAGATGATGATGATGATGCTAATTATGATGATGATGATGTTCACCATGCATCAATGATAAAATAAACATGTTTTTCTGCCACTAATAACAGGAGTTCGCCAAACTGAATGACAAAGGAGAATGACTGGGTGTCTGGCATCAGCAGATGATATGTTGATGATAATTATGATAATGATGATGTTTACGATTATGATCTAATAAAAGGACTTTGCCAAGCTGAATGCTCCCAAGCAGATGATGATGATGATGTTGGTGATAGAAATGATTACGATGGTGAAGATGTTGACTGGCAATCATATCATGAAGATGATGATTAGGGATTATGGCAATTATGAAAATAATAAAAAAATTAATTTTGTGTATTTCTTTGCAACTAAAAACAGGAGTTCGCCAAACTGAATGCCCCCAAGGAGGATGACCGGGGGTCAGGCAACGGCAGCAGCCAGAGCACGATGAGGCGGATGTCCACCCGACTCTCCAGCATCATCCCCGGTTTCCTTGACGACGACGAGGAGGAGGAAGAGGAGAAGGTGCAGTGGAAGTACTCAGACTACATGGTCGGGCTGGACAGGGAGAGTACACTGCTGAACGGGGATGACAGGGCCTCGAGTTTGATGTCGAGTAAGTTACAGCAGAGCTCCACACTTATATTTGTTGTCAGTGGTCCGGTGGGGCCAGTGAAATCATTTCTTCCCCTTTTTTGGTGGCCCCGAAAGACAAATTTACTGGCCCAAACATTTCATTTCATGAGTAAACCGTTTACTTTTCAAAATAACGCCCTTTTTCTGATCAAACCTGTGAATATAGATAAAGCATGATATGAAAAAAAAACAAGATTTTTAATAATTTTGTCAATGTCCGATTGAAAATCTGCTTGCCCGATCGGGCCACCAAAAAACGACTTTTATACATTTTTGCTGGCCCGAAGTGTCAAGCCCTGGTTACAGTGATCCATTAATGAATGAATATTAATAATAAATTGCATTATTATTAATAGCCCGGTAGCAGATAACAGATATGTCTAATTTGGGGAATATTCTTCTATTACAACTGAGAGCTATTTTAAAACTTTAAACATGATTATTTCTGAAGTGCAAAATGAAACTTAGTGCCCTCCTCTTTCTAAACCAATGATATATTATTTTGTTAATTTTCTGCACAGCCATTGAGAGTCTTGCTGAGGAGCAGCACTCTGCCCGATCGGAGAAGGCAACCAAGAATGGACTCAATGAAACGGAGAAACAAGGTACGTATCAGCCCACCCCCCCAAAAAACAAAAAAACAAAACAAAACAAAAAACAGTTTTTAGGGTCAGGAGGGTGTTGCATAAAGAGTTGCGATTGAATGCAAGTCAGAAAATATGCACATTTGATCCAATCAGATTTGTGAATTTAGGTGCATTTGCTTATTTGCGGTTATTGCAACTTTGCGATTGATCTCGACTGTTTATGCAACACCCCCCTGTTGCTGGTAATAACCAAGATATTCTTCTACTTTGTTTTCCAACAGCCAAAGATAACAAAAAGGGATGGATGGGGCCAGGGAAAGAACAGCAGTGCCAAGCCCCAAGACCAATGTCTGTAATGCTATACTCAATTTTGAGTAAACTTCAGGCTTTCTTCCTTTGATGTTTAGCTTTGACTTAAAAGGCTTTGATGTGCTGGGCTAATTCCTTTAAAAAAAAATATCTGATTAAATTACTATCAAATCACCACATAACAGCTCTTGTGAATGCATTATATATTTTTGCTTAATATATATTCATATAATTCACCCAGCTAAATCATTTTGCACCTAGACGTAAAAATTGTTAAACCAAGATATTCTACCATTTTTGTTTTCCACCAGGCAAAGGAAGGCAGAAGGGGAGGGGCAAGGGTAGGAACAGCCCTGCTTCGAGCCTCAAGGACCAGCCGGTAGGGGGAAGCGACTCCACCCCAACTAGGAAGAAGAGAGTCACCCTCGTTGAGCCCACCAAACCATTCTCCAATGGCCCCTCGCCCCTCAAGGGGCCACCCAGGGCCATGTCGGCGATGGGACCAAGGGGGGATGCCTCATCGTCAGCAAAGGTCAAGGGTCAAGGTCAAGGTCGGCAGGCGTTGCCAGGTCAGACCAGGCAGCCTGTCCCTCCCAAGAAAAAGAAATGAATGGATGGAAAGTTTGATTGCTAAACACACAAAAAACTTTCAAATTCGGGCCTAGTGGGGCCTTAACAGGGATGCTTCATCAGCCAAGGTCAAGGGTCAAGGTCAAGTTCAGCAGGCATTGCCGGGTCAGACCAGGCAGCCAGTCCCTCCCAAGAAAAAGAAATAAATCCACGAAGTTTGATTGACCAAAGGGGGAATGTCTCATCCGCCAAGGCCAAGGAGCAGAATCAGGTGCGTTACTGGGTCAGACCAGGCAGCCAGTCCCTCCCAAGAAAAAGAAATGAATGGATGAAAAGTTTGATTGCTAAACACAAACAAACTTGCAAATTGGACCAACGTGGGCCAAAGGTGGAATGTCTCATCAGCCAAGGCCAAGGGTCAGAATCGGGTGCGTTACTGGGTCAGACCAGGCAGCCTGTCCCTCCAAAGAAAAAGAAATGAACGGATGGAAAGTTTGATTGCTAAACACAAAAAAAATTGCAAATTAGGGCCTAGGTTGGCCTCATCATCAGCGAAGGTCAAGGGTTAGGGTCAGGGTCGGCAGGCGTTGCTGTGTCAGACCAGGCAGCCTGTCCCTCCAAAGAAAAAAAAATGAGTGCATGAAGCTTATAGGGTCTTGTTTTAAAAAGTAATTAACATCTTTTGTTGAAAATTGTATAGTAAATAGGCAGATTTTTAGAGTTTACCTATCATATTGCTTATTGCCTGTTTTAGGGTATATATTTAATTGTGAATTTTTATACAACGTTATAAAACAGAACTTTTCATAAGGCTGAATTTTTTCTTCTCATATATGCGTATTTATTTGTAGGCATCATTTTATGATCAAAGTACTAATTTTACGTTTCTTAACCCCCTTGCCTACGGGAACCGAGTGAGCTATGTACAAATTCAATATGGATTTCAGAATCTCGTAGGTAACAGGTTAATGTATGCACATGTACATGTTTTTGCAAAAAGGAAGAAAGAAAATACAACCTATTTGGAAGATATGATTGTATTGGGGGGGAGGTGCGCACCCGATGTACCATGGCTACGGGCCTGCAAATAGTTGGCAAATATCACTTTGTATTTTCACTCATTACTTGGCCATATAACAGCCATTTAACATGACATTTTCACACATCACTCAGTGACAAATCAGATCACAACAATACACATTTTATCAACCATTCATCACAATTTTGTGCACATGCCAACATAGTTACTAGATCACTTTAAAAATTACTAAAATCACTTGCGTAGATCAGTAAGTGATATATTTTGTTTAGGGAAGATGATATATCCATTCATTCCAATTAAACAAGAGAACTTTCCACAAATCTACGTCAGTGGCTAAAAAAGTTAGTAGAGTACCCTACTCGGACAAAAGGCTGAACCGTCCTTGCACCTTTGTACCCTTTTTTCCCTTTTTCACCTTTTAAAAATCTTTTGTATTTGTGTAATATATTTCAGATTTCATCATGGACGATTTTATAACAATCTTTTGTAGTTTTTTTGTTTTTGTTTAACCCTTGTGCAGCTGTTTTGGCTGACATAGATTGAGTTTTACACCTTGAGTGAATTATTTACACAGAAAAAGGTGAACACTTATGTGTATTCATACACTTATGCCTTGCATTCACTTTTTATACAACTAAAATAAGAGTAGTATTAATGAATATTTATCAATGATCATATTGTTGACATAATTAAAAGGCAATAACGTGAACCTATACTTGCATGAACCAGTTATATGTGATTTTGTGAGATTGTGTATTAAGTGCTACTTAATTGTGATAAAAGTTAGATTATCACCATGAGTGAATTATTTACACAGATTTAGCTTAAACAGTTACAC
The DNA here is from genome assembly GCA_037951105.1 of Echinarachnius parma. NCBI lineage: Eukaryota > Metazoa > Echinodermata > Echinoidea > Clypeasteroida > Echinarachniidae > Echinarachnius > Echinarachnius parma. The sequence continues at coordinate 42,412 of JBAMJV010007849.1, forward strand.
TTGTTGACTAGTTGAATTGTATTCCTACGTTTGTGCCTTCATTTGTACACTTTTTAAACGTAAAATAAGACTTACATGTATATTCAGGAATATTTATCAATGATCATATATTGTCGACAGAATCAAAGGTGATTGCATGAACTTACTTGCATGCACCAATTATGTGTAGAAATTAGAAATCACTTGACAAATATTTGAAATTATGCGAGATAGTTATTATGTGTAGATAGTTTAGAGAGGTTGTTTATATAATTAACTTAGCTAATTCATTTGTATACTCCACTTTAATAGGTATTTGTAATGATTGATTTTATGACATAAAATTATGTCAAATTATTTCATATGATTATTAGTTTCAAGATGAGGGGGCATACACATATGCATACTAGTCTTGAATCGCTTGCCAGTATTCAATATTTATAGCTGCTTTAGTCAAGTCCCTTTGGCATTACGCACATGTTACTTGTCAAGCAATATAAGTGCATAATTAATTAATTAAATTATAATATATACTACATGTGTAGGCCTTACATACAAGTATGTTTACATCAAAATAATTCTTAGCATGTTAAATGTTTATATATGTAATTATTATAATGTAATGATATTATCTTTAATTTTTAATTGACTTAATAATGTAAATAAGAATTTCTTGTTGTTTAGATTATAAATATGTCACGTTTTTAAAAATGTCAGATAATACTTGTTAGAAAACCTTGTACTTTCCGTCCTATTTTTTATAGTTCTTGCCTAAGTTAGAAGTTGTATGATTATGTGTATTTTTGTAATATTTTCAAAACGACAACATTTCAGCAATGTTTGCAACCTATATTAAATTGTATATATCCCACCTACATTTGTACACTTATGCATGATTAAAAAAAACTATTTTTGGTCTGTACACCTTTTAGGAAGAATAACCCAAACAACCAAACAGTATTGTTGTCTTAAGAGTTACGAAACATATATATAATTATAGAGTTCCATTTTCTCACCACTGTTATAAATATAGCCAAAGCGAACAAAATGCTGCCATGTCTTTCTCGCTGAAACGTCAGCTATGAAACTAATTGATGCAAGGAATTTTGAGCGTGTCTGTAAATAAAATAATGAATACAAAATGAACAATGATACTGATGTGCCATGATATGATGAGAAAAAAAAATACCAGATAGTATTTCAAAGGGTGAATATGCAAAAACAGATAAAGACATTTTTTACCAATACGAGATAATTGAGATTTAACGTGCTGAAAAACAATGATAATAATAAGAAAAATTATGTAGTTTGAATCATATTTTCAAAGCCTCTGTCTTATGATACAAAATCAGTCGGGTATCATTTTGTATAATCAGGTGGAAGCCTGAAAAAATGACTTGTCTTGACGGTTTTTGCATACGAGCACTTCATTTACTGTTATTCATCGTCTTGTAAAAAAGAAATGGAATGTTATTACATAATTTGAACTGTGTGCTGTGCCGAAAATGCCTTGATCCCTTCCTACTGTACACTTCTATGCAGTATTGCCTAAGATGCATGTACCGTATATATACATGTCATGCATGGATATCAATAAAAATATGTCTTCTTTATGTAAAATAAAAGCAATGTTTTTTTGTATCTTACTTGTTTGTTATAATGGAGTCCTATCCGAACCAGTTGAAATATAACAGTATGTTTTCAACTTAGAAATAATAATATCCCATCCAAAACCTTTTTGTAGATTTTAGTCTATCAGGTTATGAAAAGCAGCATTTTTTTTTGCTATAATCTTGGCAATGGTTTTTAATGTGTTCTAAATACATCAATGAAAAGGAAAAATGATGTTTCCATTTTTTTTTTTGGGTCCCAGGGTGCATTTTGGCGATTTTAAAGATAATTAGCTAATTTGCATATTTCTGAATTAAGGTCAGGGGTCATTTTCCATCTAGGAATAGTACAGTAGTAATCAAAACAATCATGACAGGGTAATATGGGGCAAGGAATCCATTTCCAGTGCTCATTTTCATGTGTCGTATGGGCAACGCCCTAAAATCCAAGATGGCTTCCCCTAATTTGCATATTTATGAATATTATTGATTTACAGTAGCTACATCCTCTAATAAGTATGAATTACAGGTCATATACATTAAATTAGGCTCTTAATGTATATTAAAGATACTTCAGCTTGGTTGCCACCATGGCAACCTCTGACAATGCCTATAATTAGCTTAATTTGATTATTGACCTAATTTGCATATTCCCAGAAATCATGTAAATTTGTGTGTTTTGTGAACCCAGCAAGTGAAATCAACGAGAAATACCACTTTTCCATGGTTTTAGGGGGCAACGAATCCATTTATGATACTTATTTTGACGTATCACCTCGGCAACCCACATAAATCCAAGATGGCGGCCTTCGTCATTTTAAAGTAAATAATGCTATTTGCTACTTTAATGGCATTTAATTTATAAAATTATGATTTGTTTACTGTAAGCAAACAACTACATTGTGATTCAAGTGTTCTGGTTGCTTATTCCAATAATTAAATGTCAAAACATTATAATATTAATCTAATATAACCGAAATAATATAATCGTGTATCATAACATGTGTTATTTGGGGAGCAGCCATCTTGGATTTGAGATGGTTGCCATGCTGATACAGGTAAATAAGTATCAAAAATGGATCTGTTGCCCCCCTAAACCTTGGAAAAGTGGTATTACTTGTCTTTTTTACTTGCCGGGTTCCCAATATACTGGATTTGGGGAATATGCAAATTAGGTAAAATACATAATTATGCAAATAATATGCAATGCTAGAGGTTACCACGATGGCAACTCATCTTTGATATCTTAAATACATACCTGGAACATAACTAACAAATAATAATCCGGAATTATTGCTTATTAGGGGCTGTAGCCACTGAAAATCAATAATATTCATAAATATGCAAATTGGGGGCAGCCATCTTGGATTTCAGAGTGTTCCCCATACAGCACTTACAAACGAGCACTGGAAATGGAATCCTTGCACCAAAATACCCTAGAATACTAGTTTTTATCAATATTGCACTATTCCTAGATAGAAAATGACCCCTGACCTTATTTCACAAATATGCAAATTAGCTAATTATCTTTAAAATCGCCAAAATTCACCCTGGGACCAAAAATAAAAAATGGAAACATCACTTTTTCTCATCAGTAATGTATTTAGACCAAATTAAAAACTGTTTCCAAGATTATAGCAAAAAAATTCACAACATTTATGTGCACTACATTAGGGGATATACTATTTAGTGAATATATTGAAAATCGATAATACAGAAAGGCAAGAAAAGAAATAAGAGGGAGAGAGAGATGGAAAGGGGGAGGGAGGAAGAGAGGAGGGAGGGGGAGAGAAGGGAGGGGGAGAGAGGATGGAGAGGAGAGGGAGGAGAGGGATGAGAGATCGAACAGAAAGGGGGAGGAGGAGGGGAGGGAGGGAAGGACAGGGAATGGGGCCAGGAGAGGGGGTGGGAGGGGATAGAGGGGAGGGAGGAAGAGAGAAGGGAGGGGGGAGAGGATGGAGAGGAGAGGGAGGAGAGGGATGAGAGATCGAACAGAAAGGGGGAGGAGGAGGGGAGGGAGGGAGGGAAGGAGGGGGAACGGGGCCAGGATAGGGGGTGGGAGGGGAGGAAGAGAGAAGGGAGGGGGAGAGAGGATGGAGAGGAAAGGGAGGAGAGGGATGACAGATCGAACAGAAAGGGGGAGGAGGAGGGGAGGGAGGGAAGGACAGGGAATGGGGCCAGGAGAGGGGGTGGGAGGGGATAGAGGGGAGGGAGGAAGAGAGAAGGGAGGGGGGAGAGGATGGAGAGGAGAGGGAGGAGAGGGATGAGAGATCGAACAGAAAGGGGGAGGAGGAGGGGAGGGAGGGAGGGAAGGAGGGGGAACGGGGCCAGGATAGGGGGTGGGAGGGGAGGAAGAGAGAAGGGAGGGGGAGAGAGGATGGAGAGGAAAGGGAGGAGAGGGATGACAGATCGAACAGAAAGGGGGAGGAGGAGGGGAGGGAGGGAAGGACAGGGAATGGGGCCAGGAGAGGGGGTGGGAGGGGATAGAGGGGAGGGAGGAAGAGAGAAGGGAGGGGGGAGAGGATGGAGAGGAGAGGGAGGAGAGGGATGAGAGATCGAACAGAAAGGGGGAGGAGGAGGGGAGGGAGGGAGGGAAGGAGGGGGAACGGGGCCAGGAGAGGGGAGTAGGAGCAGTTGATTGAAGAATATATATGAAATGGGGGCTGGGTATACTAAAACACATTTTTACGGCCATGGTGGTAATGGTGATATATGATACTGAACAACGATGATGATGATGATGGTGATGATGATGACTGATGATGACGATGATGATGATGATGATGATGATGATGAGGATGATGATGATGATGATGATGAGGAGGATGATGAGGATGATGAGGATGATGAGGATGATGAGGAGGATGATGAGGATGATGAGGATGATGAGGATGATGAGGATGATGAGGATGATGAGGATGATGAGGATGATGATGATGATGATGATGATGATGATGATGATGATGATGATGATGGTGATGATGATGACGAGAATTATGCTTGTGAGATTGTGCTCGATGGTCTGTAAAATGACTTTGATGATCCACCGAATTAGGTGCCATGGCTAGGCACGTGTCCGCTCACTGTCTTGCTTATTCACGTTGATGGCGCTTCACGCTCTAAAATTTACGGCACCCAAATATAAACGGGCGCATCGTATTTCATGAATATTCATTATCATGACGTCAGACCGACAATAACAATGCGAGAAATTTAAAAGCCAGCAGACTTCGGAAGTTGTAAACAGAGCTGCCACTGTATCGACTCTATTCATTTCCCTCTAAAAGTTCATTTGTGGTAAGAAATTGATTGCTTTTAAACCAAAAACTGATTCGTAATGATTGCATGTGTCGTGTTTTTATGTTGGATGACGACAGTGACACAATAAAGTTGTTTTTAGACGCATTAATTTTTGGCCCGATACACTTAGCTGCTCGCTGAAGCAACACGGGTCATTCATAACGCTCTAACGGGGAGCGTCGGCGGGAAAGTCATGCAAGGGTGCCTATATAGGCTTGGCTAATGCCATAATATGCCACTGTACTGCACGATCGCGATCGCGGTTAATTTTGTTAATTCGGAGCGTTGCGGCCATATTTATTTGACAGTTCACGCTAGTTCAGGAGAACGGATAGTACCTTCTTTCATTTTACATTTGATTTGGGGACATTATTGTCATCTATATTATTAATAATATTAGCGCCATCAACGTGAATAACAATCTGTTCTGTCATTCAAAGACAGTCGCAAACAATAATATTACTAGCGCCATCATTGTGAATAACAATCTGTTCTGTCATTCAAAGACAGTCGCAAACAAAACCAGGCCAATTGTGAGAGAAAATGTCTTATATTTTCATATTTTAGAAATAGAAAGAAGGAAACCAAGCAGACGACAACAGCAGTTGAACTTTGAAGCATCAACATTTCAACTTCAAGGACCTTTTCGTTGGAATAACGGGTGAGAAACAATCATATTTGAACCCAACGTTCCCTTTTACTTAGTTTGTGAAATCCCTGTACTCTTTGTACACAGCCCACCAATTTCCTACTAGTAGTCAAACTTCAAAGGGTTATACTTATATTATAAGCTTAATTAATTTACAAAGTTTTCTGACAAGGAACAGTCAGAAAATTGTGCATGTCTTTGGGAGTTTGAAGCAGAACGGATAGTGACAATCAATGATTAATGTCCCAAAATTAATGTAATATGAGAATACTACCTATCCGTTCTCCTGAACAAGATTGTGCATACATTTTTTCCATATTGTCAACATACCCATATTTCCCCTAATTTTCAATATATATTCCAGAACCATACATGTATTGAATTTTAAGTTCTGATTTAACGATTCCATGTTAAAGTAAAATTTATCCAAGCAAAAACCTCATAAATATGTACCGTAAATGCTCATCAAACAGTTTTCCTGTGATCAGGGGGTGTATTCTGAAAACGATTTAAAGCTAAAATCTATTGTATCTACGTCACTAAAATATTTTAGCCAAATCTGTATTCTGAAACTGTACTTAAGAATGGCGATTTGCTAAAATACTGACATATAGATATGACTTAGTCGTAGATACAATAAATTTTAACTTAAATTCGTTTTCTGAATAACCCCCAGGATTTAGATCACAACACTAAGTTCAGACAATGTAGATGTTATGATAATGATCGTTACAAATGACTATAATTGTACTCTGTGGTGCACTTTACAGATCACGATCACCATGGATCTCGAAGAGACAGTCCTGTCGTCTGATAGTCCGGTTCTGATGATTGGCAACCATGGTTACACCGACGGCCTCTTTGAAGAGCTGGATGCCCTGAGCAGGAAATACCAAGACTCAGGTACATTTAACTTTTAATGTGATTCATTAAATTTGTCAAAAATTGATATTTGAGATCTCAAACAGCTTTTTTCCCACATTTTTCTTTGTTATTTAGATATTTATGATTTAATTTTCAAAAATCCAGTGGAACATTTCAAATATGCCAGGGCTCCACACTTATCATTTTTGTCTGTGGCCCGGTCGGGATAGTGAAATAATTTCATCCCCTTATCTGGTGGCCCCAAAGAAAAATTAACTGGCCCGAAAATGTTATTTCATGAGTAAACTTTTTACTATTTATAATTTCACTCTTTCCTGATCAAACCTGTGATTATAGATGAAGAATAACATGGAAGAAAACCGCAGTAAGCCCCTTGACTTGCAGGGTTGGAAGAAAACTAGATTTTTCTCATTTTGTCAAAGTCTGGTTGAAAATCTGCTTGCCCGATTGGGCCATCAAAATATGACTTAATTTATACATTTTTGCTGGCCCGAAGTGCAATTTCACTGGCCCGGGCCAGCAGGCCAGTGTGAGTGTCGAGCCCTGAAATATGTACAAACTAATGGCAATGAGTAAGCAAATAACACTTTTCGCTCATTCTTGACCATGATGTGTTCACACTTCACACATTTGAAATGAAATGAAATGAAATTTACCAAACAGCATTGTTTACAAAAAAACATAATTATTCATAGAATAATCACATTTGATTGGTAAAAACCAGAACATCTTATAAGACCTTTGTTAGTCCATGCATATAATATGTCAACATAGTTTCTAGAAACAGTTAATAAAATGGCATGTGAAGAAAGTGCTGAATGGTTGGTATAATGTGTAGTTTTGTGATCTGATATGTCCTCTGAGTAATACATACTTTTGTTTCAACTGTTTCCGATTTCAGAGAGTGATGAAAGCATCTTGATAGGCCACGAGGGCTGTGAATTAGAGATATGATTCTTCTATGAAAACATTATCACAGCATTTCATCAGCCTCTAATATTGACACAAGAAATTTATTTGCTTTTGTTTCAAAATTGTTTCCATGTTTCAGAGAGTGATGAAATCATCTTGATAGGCAACAAGGGATGTGGAAGTGGAACAAAGAGGACTGATTCTGCGATACAAACTTTGGCGCAGCATTTCATCAGCCTGTATCGACGTCACAAGCTGGCAGCCAATGAGAGACGGACGATTCTGTCGCACGCAAGTCACCTTCTCGTTGTGCAACTCTGCCTATCGGAGTTCAACAAACAGGTGAGATTGGAGTTATTGGAAGAAACTTAAGTACTTGAAAATTGTGTCATTTGTGTTTTTATAAATCTTATTTAAGTCTTACATTGATACCTTCCTAAGTCATCAATCTTTTACAAATGTTTGAGTACTAATTGATTTATCAATTTAAAGGGATCCATTAACTGTGTCAAATTCAAACCAAATTACTTTAAACTTCCACATTTCTCTTGCATCTTGTTGTTTGGCTTATGGCAACTGAAAAATGAAATGGGTTTAATATATAGTCTCCCTATTTATGGAGATTATGATTGAATATGAGTTGTTTCTTAACACTTTTAGATTGTAGTTAAAATCAGTGGGCAGTTGGTGATAAAATCGGATATCAATTTTGACTTTTTAAAATCAGGTTAACCGTCTTTTTTCTATCATCACACAACTTCCTGCCAATGGCGGGCAAATCTATGAAAGAGTCACACATCATTCAGAAGAATCATAATGATATTGATATAAATGATTTAAATCTTGAACATCCCTTTTGGAAAAATCTTATGTACCAATGGATCACTTTTAAATATAAAAGCGCACCACCATGTTTTTTCTTTCCCATCTTCTCCAGAAACATGACATCTCTGAAGTGGACATCAGCGAGGTACTGCTCACCTCCAAGAAAATCACAGAGCAAAAACTGTCCACCGTCAGGACATCATGCTCGGCCAAGGCTACTCCATCCAAATCAGCCAATCAGAGCAATCCCATTGGAGCTAATCCATCCACAACAGCCAATCAGAGTGAGCCGATTGATGCTAATCCATCCGAATCAGCCAATCAGAGTGCCGAACAGATGGAAGTCATGAACATGTATGAGGGTATGCTGAAGAGGTGCAACATGGTGGACTTGGTTGACGTTGTGAAGAGAGTTGGGGAGTGGATGAGGCGACCAGGAGGAGGAGAATCAGAGAACGAGACGGGTCAGGAAGGGATGAGGAAAGGGAAATACATCCTGATGCAACTGCCAGAAGACGAAATAGAGGTTAGACTTCATTTAAAGTTTTACTAAAATTAATCATAATACAATATATTTATTATTTTATAATGGTGATGATGATGATGATGATGATGAAGATGATGAAGATGATGACGATGATAACAATGATGATGACAATGATGACGATGATGATGATGATGATATGATATGATGGTGATTATATAATGATAATAATAAAAATAATGCAAATTTTAGCCTCCTCAGTCCTTCTCCCAGAGGGAGCTGTGTCTATTTATATCGTTACCTCGGTCACAGGTGGCCACTATAGACAGGTTGACTATACAGGTGGCCACTAAGTCATACTGTTCTTTTGAAATCCTCTTTTCCACAGAGTACCATGCTTGATGTTCTCTCAGGCAAGGAAGGCCCCACGACGGTTCGATTGTTCGATGTGCGGTCCGATGAAAGCCACGACAGTCCTGGAGAAGAGGGTGGTGCCGGGGTCAAAGTCGTGTCCTCTGAGGTCAAAGCTCTCTGTGATATTTTACCTGGCGACATCTACCAGGGATCAGTCTCAGCCACACCCAAGACGCCCAGCACGAAGAGTGCGACTGAGGTATTGAACCCTAAACCTGCAAGAAATTGAAGCCAGTACATAGCAAACAAAAATGTTTTGTTTGGTGGTTAAGTTGAGCCAGTAATATGACTGTCTATCAATTTTTGGTGGCCCATAGCGATATTGGCCCCAAAATTACATTCAAGTTTTGACTGTCTTCTTTTCGAAATCTCACTACTTTTAAAAACTGCTTGGCATGGAAAAATACAAAATGTTCTCATTTTAGTTGCCTGATTTTGGCCAAGACTTTTGTTTTTAAATTTTACTTGCCCTAAAATAATTTAGTTCTGGCCTCGGGCCATTTGGCCAGTGCCATATTTGAGCCCTGCCTATAGATATGTAGTGTATTTTAGGATGTAAATCTGCACCCGTAGCTTTGTAATGTATCTAAAGACTGCATGACATTTTTTGTTGAAAATGTAATAAAATAAGTGTTTGTTTATTACACTTCACCTTTGTGAGAACAATCTGCTTATTTCCCATTCAATTTGTATTGATGAAGACACAGGTGTTCACACTGCAGCTAGTCTTCGCTCACCTACTGTAATCTCTACTTATCATGTGTTCATTAATTACAATTTGCTTTAGTGTGAACAATCTGCATTTTCCATTCCCTCTATATTGCTGATTACACAGGTGTTCACACGGCAGCTAGTCTTCGCTCACCTGGCTTTGATCATCAACACCCGTGATGAAATCTCCCTGGCTCACTGCCTCAGTCTTCCAGACAAGGGGATGGGGATCGAAGGATTCACTGCGCTCAGGAAAGCCGCGCAGGAGAAGAAAATGCCCATGTATCCGGTAAATAAAAACAGTTATTCATTTAGAACTATTATACAGTGGAACCTCATTATAACAAGCTCCTTGGGCCCATCAAATTTACCTCGTTATATCAGATTTCAAGTTGTATCAGGGCTTAAAAATAATAAAATACATAAGGTACATACAATCTGGACCTGTGAAATTAACTCGCTATCAGGTACTTTGTTATAACAGAGCTTGTTATAAAGGGCTTCCACTGTATTATTTTTTCTGTTACAAAGTTAGTGGATTACTAGTCTTCTTCTGCAGACCCATTAACACTTAATTTAGTATGATGATGAGTTTTCAAATTATAAACTTTTTTTGGAAACTTTTTTAATCTGAACTTTTTGGTGGAATATGGACTACTAAAACTATTAGCTTTCTTTTGCTAGAAGATTATTTTGGGGTGTTCGTTCTCTTTAATTAATTATAATAATAATTTAATTTTGTTCTCTGGCAGACGATGGTATCATCATGAAGTTGCGTCTAGGTGGTAAGAGCTATGCACCTGATGTGTCATTCTGCATGCGATGTGCACATCTTCTACTCCCTTCGAAACATTCTTGCTGTGCTAACCCTTGGTCACAGTATAGTCAAACCTGTGTATAGTGACCACCTATTAGGAAACAAGAAAAGTGGCCACTGTAGACAAGTGACCCCTATAGACAGGTTCTTTAACATTGTTATTTACCGCATGGGATCACTTTTGGTGGCCACTATAGGCAGGTTGGAAGCTATAGACAGGTGGCCACTAAGACAGGTTTGACTGTACTTTAAAATTTTGATTTGATCTTTTCTCTGGCAGACGATGGTGTCTTTCATCATGAAGTTGCGTCTAGGTGGTAAGAGCTATAGACCTGACTTGTCGTCGCCGCTCGGGACGTACGTCAAGCCGATGGGTGAATTCATCAACCTCATACAGAGTGTTCATACGCTTGCAGAGGAGACTACAGATGTCGGGTATTTATAGTAGAGATAATTTACTGATATTTGTGACCGGCTATAGCAAAACCTGGCACTTGTCGGTAATTCATGTTTTGAAGAAATTGGCATTTCAAGTTCACACAATGTGTGTAAGAGACCTATGATTGTAAAATTGACACAATCATATCTTCGCCAATTATTGACCAGTTAGTTAGAACAAAGCATCAAATGAAAGCTTGTGATGAGGCCTTTGTAATGGTATGAACCTTGCAGAGAAAAACAGTGTTATGGTACCTGTTTATAGCGTTCAATTGTATACAGTGGCCACTTTTGTTGTTTTTCCGGAGTGGTTACAGGTTCTACTGTAATTAAGATAGTAATACTCGTATTTGTAACAAAAATTTGATTTCCTAATTTGATTGTGTTCGTATGCCTCCTCAATGAAGTGGCCAGAGGCATTATTGCTTATTTTTCATGTTTTTTTCCTTTTCTTTCAGGGATGCTATCAAGAAAGATTTGTCTGCTATAAAGACGTCCATCTTGAAGTCGCAAGGAAGTTTTCTGAGACCACCATCATCATCGACATCGTAGCAATCAATATTTGTCATTTAATACTAATTTTGTTTGCGTGTCATTTTTCTTTTTCTTCAGGGAAGCTATCAAGAAAGTTCTGGCTGCTATCAAGACGTCCATCTTGAAGTCGCAAGGAAACATCCTGAGACCGGGCAGCGTAGAGAAAGTCGTCTGTGACATGTGTGAGGAGAGTGAAATTCTCTCGGCCCCATGCCAAACCAAGAAAGAGAAGACACCAAAAAAGGTATGACTTAATGAAAATAATAGTCCATTTTTATTTAGCGCTTTATCACCAAAGTCTCATAGTACTTGGTGCATTATTAGCTCTGCTTTAGTCGAGCTGCCATATATTTTCATATATTTTCATATATTTTTATTTTGATCTTCACAGATCGTTGGGCAAGGCAGGGTGATCTACGGCCAGAAAACGCTCAACGTCATTCGCAGCATGGTGGACCGCGAGAGTGGGGCGTTCATGTCCAGGCTGAGCCAAACTCGGATGCTGACCGATACGCTGACCAGTCAGAAAACGCCGGTCAGAGTGCCGTGTATTGCATCTCAGTTTAGGTAAATTATAATCAAAATTGACCAAGATTTTAAACTATGAAACAAAAAAGGATCTTTTAGATGTAAACTATTTTAAAGCTACATATGTATGTACTGTACTTCTTGGTAAACGGCAAGATTCAGATATTGACCAATACATATTCACTGACCAGTCAAAAGACACCGGTCAGAGGGCCCTGTATTGCATCTCAGTTTAGGTAAATTATAATTAAAATTTACCAAGATTTTAAACTATGAAACAAAAAAGGATCTTTTAGATGTAAACTATTTTAAAGCTACATATATGTACTGTCCTTCTTGGTAAACTGCCAGTCTTCGATATTGACCGATTTGCGGACCGGTCAAAAGACACCTGTCAGAGTGCCCTGTATTGCATCTCAGTTTAGGTAAATTTACCAAGATGGTAACATATTAAACCATCTGGGATCTTTAGATTTAAACTATTTTAAGCCTACTGTACTACTGTACCTCTTGGTAAACTGCCAGTGTCCGATATTGACCGATTCGCGGACCGGTCAAAAGACACTGGTCAGATTGCCCGGTATTGCAGCGTATCAGACCAAGGGGGGTGTTGCATAAAGAGTTGCAATCAATCGCAAATCAGAAAAGGCCTAAATGCGCAAATCTTATTGGCTCTAATAGACCGCTTCTGTAATGTATGCAAATAATATGACGTAAGACTCTCCGTTGGCAAGCTTAACAATAGTAACTAGGTCCGGCAAGCTAAGTTTGCCGGAGCTTGCCGGACATAGTTACTATTGTTAAGCTTGCCAACGGGGAGTCTGACGTCCTACGCATAATATTTGCATACATTACAGAAGCGGTCTATTGGCACATTATCTGACTTGTGATTAATCGCAAATACACTGGTCATCTTTTAACAATTAAGTTACTCCATTTATTGTTAATGCTCAAAGCAAAGTGGAACATTCACTTTGAGGCTTTAGCCAAACTCAGGCTAATGAATGTATCAATCTTTTACATTTAAAAAACGCTGTTAATAAAGTTCTCCTCGTAATTGTTTTCTCATTTTCCCTCCATGAATTTCTTCATCCCAGGACTCCCACTGCAGAGTCGGATCCAGATTCTCCCGAAAATGTATCTCTCAGGGAGCGGCTTCGCAAAAGTCTGGTAAGGATCTAGTTAGATCATTGTTTGTTTTTATTTAACTTTGTTGACTAGTTCAAAAACTGAGGAAGGGTTGGTAATTCTGTAATTTCATTTGTCCACTGAGTGATGTGTGGAAAATTCTTGGTAAATGCATGTCATATGGCCGAGGAATGCGCTAAAATGCATATTGATATTTGCTAACTCATTGGCACCGACTTTGTACACAGTTTAAAGTCTCCCATGGAGGTTTCCAAATCCAAACACTTCAATCATAAATGTCTTTATAAAGAAAGAGAAATTCCGAACACCAAAACCTATTCCATGCTTCTATTGGCAAAACGAATAAAACAATGGTTCTTTCAATTCAAGTAAAGAGGATCACTTGTGTGTGTTCTGCAAATTTAAACTAAATTTATAGTTAGAAATAAAGTACCTTAAGTTATAAGCAAGGAGGTCTTTCTTATACCTCCTTACTTCCGGTTCGTAAATCAGATGCCAAATGCCATCTTGTGAATGCCTTGCGCACAGTGCATAATAGCCACTGGCCCGGTGTTACGCAGGGCGCACAAACTAGTCTAGTTCAAGATGGTGAAACACAGTGTAATATTCCCATGCATGACAATCTTTAAAGGACTTTCAATTCTTTTTCAAACAGGGAGACCAAAGTGAACAACCAAACGTGGTTTCAGGACACGGAGCCAAGTCCTTCATGCTGTGGGCTGAGCCAGCCGTCAAGATCGGCATCGACGGCCTCTCGGACACGCCCACCAGAGAGACGAGCACCAATCAGAACAGCGATACCTCGCTCATCCATGGCAACCGGGGGCTGTGGGCCTTTTCCCCCGACGACCGCCCCCTACCGACGAGGAAAGAGACTGTGGGCGGAGTCAGAACGCTGACACCGGACTTGATTGACAGCATCGTGGCCACGCCCACGCTCAAGCGACACCTGGCCGTGGAGTCGCCGCTGTGTGAACCAGAAAATGAATCGACCAATCGAGCGCAGAAGAGGAACAAACGGAAGAAGGAAGCGAGTAAAAAGAGGCTGGTCTTGGGCGAGGTCTGCGACGAAGCGTCGCAGCGGGCGAAAAGGGCCAAAAAGGTTTGCGCGGAAGGGCCGAAACAAACCAAAAAGGCTAAGGCGACTGGACCGAAACCAAAGAAGAAGAAGGAGATTCCGCTTGCCAAAGGACAGAAGACATTGGCCCATTTCTTCAGAGTGTAGTTCAGCAATTGATACTAGAAATTAAAATGTTTGCCTTGTGGCCTAGGCCTAGTTGTGCAAGCAAAAGTTTCAGTTTATATTCAGTTAGGAATGAAAGCTCATGCCCAAATTGACTCTCAGGGTCTCGTTATAAAGAAAAATATCTATATCAGAATATATATTTTAATGGGGGTGGGTCCACTGTACTGTAAATACATTTTTACATCGTTTAAAAAAAAAATGTTAATGTTATTTATTTCATTTTTTGTAAATTTAAGATATTTATTTGTATAGTCAATATATCGGTGCTACATTTGTATATTCTTGGATATTTAACAACTTTGATATTTTTGCTGTATTTTGTAGATGCATTTAATATATTATTCAATGAAAGTACATTTAACACAATATGGCAATATTTAAACTTTAATTTTGATTAAAAACAAAAAATGTGTCTGTGATTATGATTGTGATGATTTTTGTGGTAATTTTTTTCACCAAAGTACACTTCCTAATCTGAACATTTATTTAGTGGCAAGCATTTTTAACCCGTTAAATCTATTCTTGATTCTGTGATGATACTTTGTGAAAGAAATTGTCAAACCTGTCTTAGTGGCCACCTGTCTATAGCACTATCAACCCTTTAAATCTATTCTAGATTCTGTGATTGTGTGAACAAAATTGTCAGACCTGTCTTAGTGGCCACCTGTCTATAGCATTATCAACCCTTTGAATCTATTCATGATTCTGTGATGATACTTTTTGAAATTACAGTCAAACCTGTTTTAGTGGCCACCTGTCTATAGCAGCCAGCATGGCTATAGTAGCCACCAAAAGTGATCCCCTGCAGAAAGAAAGTGTCATTGAATCTGTTTATAATAGAGGTCACAGTTTTAGGTGGTCACAATACACATGTTTGACTATTACCATACATGTATACATATGTATGGGTGCTGGAGGAAAAAAATAATGAGCTATTTTAATGCGCCATAAAAACAACATAAGTAGCTTATGAATAGATTGACTAGCAGTGAGTAAATGTTATGCAATTAAGGTAGTGGGATTGGCAAACCAGGTAAATTACTATGTTTCTCTTTGTAGACGGATGTATCCCCTCTCAGTATATATGAAAGCACTAAAATAACGATTTCCCTTTTTTATTAGAAGATTTAACTTTTTTTTGTCACTTTAATGTGCCATAAAAACAATATAGCTTCTTTTTTTTCCTTCTTTCTTTCATGAAATGGACTACTTGTAGTAGTCGCACGATGGTGGTATGTGTCTTTTGAGTTAATATTATGCAATTGAGATAGTGGGGTAAGTGTCCAGGGGGAATCACCTTGTCCTCTCTATAGACTTATTCTCTCTGGGTATAGGCATTCTAAAATTAATTATTTAGTTCCTTTTTTTAGAAGATACACTGTATAACCAAGTGAATGTAATACTTTTTTTTGTTGTTGTCACTTTAATGTGCCATAAAAACATTCATAGTTGTTTTTTATTTTGCTCTTCCACGAAACGGACTACTCGTAATAGTCGCATGATTGTGACGGGTGTCCTTTGAGTTCATATTATGCAATTGAGATAGTGGGGTAAGTGTCCGGGGGGAATTTCTTTATCTTCTTTCTAGACTGATATCCTCTCCGGGTATCTATGGGCATACTAACAAGAATTAGTAGTATTATTGCACAATGTCGAAGAATACATGAACAGTGTAATCACTCAATTGGAACAGCCTTTTAATCATTATGAGGTCCTTTTCACTGATTACTGCCATCTATGGCCAATAAATGAACAGTATCACAGTTGGTTGCAACCATGTGAGAAGCCAATGAAGAGAGAATTGGAAGAGTCCCGAAAAGGACCTTTGGTATTCTTTCTTGAGTACCCCTAAACAAAGACTCTGTGACAGTTCTGGGAAGGACTGTTGTTATAATATTCTTTTCTTGAGATTGCAGTTCTAAAAATTACTACACCGCTGGTATGAGTTATATATAGTAAAGAGAGGATGGGTAGTATAGTAGCGGGGGGGGGGGGGGGGGGGGCGTTTGACGTTTCGAACAGGTACCGTCCGTCGTCAGGAGTTTATCAAGCTATATATAGGTTGGATTGGGGATTGCCCAAGCAATCTTTGGGAATTTCCCTAACGAAAGAGGATGTTTGTTCTACAGGTGTGATGCTGATGCAGCTACTGTGCTCAAAGTGTGTACTTACATTGTACATGTAGTACCGTCCCTCACACTGTACACACAATTTCCGCCACATGTTGGCTTTTTGTAAACAATCGTCTCTGCTTTGGGGGGACTCCTGCCCTCTATGACAAATTGAAACTAAATTCCTCAATTTATCACTCATTAATCTTGGGGGGAGTCCCTTAGAAGTGGCAAACCCGCGTATGAGCACCGTGCGTATAATTATCATGTGTGTACATGTACGTATGTTATGTGAAGGACGGTAGTATGGTCGCTTTATACACTGTACATAACGATTTCCACGTGGCGGTTTTTGTAAACAAACTCACTTTTGGGGGAGATACTGCCCTCTTTGACAAATTGAAACTAAATTCCTCAATGTACCTCTCACATCTCGGGGGAGTTCCCTAGCTAGAAGTGGCAATCAGGCGAATAAGCTATAATTATCTCACGTGTGTACATGTATGTTATGTGAAGGAGGGTAGTATGGTCGCTTTATAAGTATACTTTTTCCATGTGTCAGTTTCTTAAACAAACTAACTTTTGGGGGAGATACTGCCCTCTTTGACAAATTGAAACGAAATTCCTCCATGTACCTCTCACATCTCGGGGGAGTTCCCTAGCTAGAAGTGGCAATCGAGCGAATAAGATATAATTATCTCACGTGTGTACATGTACATGTATGTTATGTGAAGGAGGATCACCTTTTGAATGATTTGAATGAGTGATGAATAGTTTGAGAAGGTTCTTTTCTTCTTTTTCTCAACTGATATTGCCCAAATAACTTGTTGGGATTTCCCTTGGGCCTACAGAGGCTTATTGGATGTTTGCTGTGTGGGAGATGGTCGTACATGTATAAGCCAATGCCGTAGCTTAGTCAAAATTATTTTGTTTCATTTAAAAAAATTAATTAATTAATTTTATTTTTTTAATCTGGTGTATTAATTATTTTTTTGATTGATTGATTTATTGTTATTAGTATTACTATTTTTTTTTTTTACACAAATTATAGGGGTCACACTTAAACTCAATTTAAACAAAAACAATTCCTTTGTTTTTTATATTTTATTATTTAGGGGGCACATTATTGTTATGTTGTCTTATGGAGGCAAGCTTCAAGTGGAATAAGATCATTATTTGTTGTTCTTGCATTATGTGTATAATTTTAAAGGTATTTTGTATGTATTTTTTTAGTCTCCTGGGTTTAACCTACAGGTGTAAAGTAAGTCAAATTTGAAAATGAAGTTAAGAAATATTACTACCATCCATATTTCTTTTTCTTACTTTTCCTGTGAAACAGCTCTCTATCTATCTATCTGTCTAAAAATGTGAATTAATTGCTGGTATAAGCATCAATTTCCAACCATTAAATGGAGGGTATCTCTAGGGTTATTATCCAAATGCATTTTAATTCAAACAAATCCGTGATTAATTTTTATCAAAACATCTTTGTTTCAGTTTGTTATACGTTGTGTTCATTTTTATTTGCAATATTTAACCTTTTGTTTTATATGCCTATTACGTGCTGTATAAGTTTATGCATTCGATAATTGACAAATAATATAATATCTTATATACTTGGATATCAGTTAAATGTTGATTCTTCAGGGACAGTGTACAGATTTGTATTTTTATCTGTAAATAGAAACATAATAAATGTGTGTATTTTCTGTCAAAATAATACTAAGGTTTGTTTTATTTTGTATTCGTTCTACCGTGTGTGTTGTGTGTGAAACTTACATTAAGGGGTAGTTGAGTTTTGGTATAAAGGGCGCTACTCAACATAATTTTTTTGTGAGATAATGAAAAATTGAGTGTCAAATTCGAAAGAGCATACATTTTTAATGACAGAATGAACATTATTTGATCAAAATCGGTTCAGAAATGGCTGAAATATCCATAAACATAACTATTCGTAATAAATGTGGGGCCCCACAATTATTAGACAATTTTGAACCAGCCGTTAACAAATTTGAAAAATGCATCCTCTTTTCAAAAATTTACAAAAGTGGTTTTTAAATAGTTGTTTATTATCTCTCTATCTAATCACTATTTCAACATAACATCACATTCACAATATTTTTTAATGGTGCAGGTTTTGCTTACTAAAATTCAGTTTGACCAAAACTGTACTCGTTTATTGTATGTATAGTTATGAGTATGGATTATTTTCATAGAAACTCAGTAATAAAAGCAAGAAAATAAACAAACAAATCAAACAAATACTGTTGTGGTCGCTGTCAAGGAAACCAAATTTACCGGAAAATTGTCGAAAAACAGGTGTTTATGTAACATATTGCCATGATGGAGATATTTGGAAAGCACTGAACAAGGCTTTGTTTACATTCTGTACTTTTAATTAATAAAATGTATTATACAGTTACTTCAGAATTACGTACACACTGTCGAGGGGTAATATTAGATCTTAACTCAATTATGAAATATTAAGCCCATATCTTTATCTTTTGAGCCTTCGAATTAATAACAAAAGCGGCAATTATGTCTTTTGGGGCAAGTTTATTTTATGCGTAATTATGATTTATTTTCATAGAAACTCAGAAATAAAAGAAAACAAACAAACACTGTTGTTGTCGTTGCCAATAAAACAAAGTTTACAGGAAAATTGTCGAAAAAGAGTTTTACTGGAACAGGTGTTTTTGTAACATGTTACCATGGAGATATATTAGGAAAACACTGAACAATGCTTTGTTTACATTCCATACTTCTAATCCATATAATGTATCATATATTAGTCATAATTCATAATTATACAGTAGTACTCCACAATTACGTACACACTCTGCCGAGGGGTAATATTAGATTTTAACTAGGGCAGGTGTGAATGTAATATGCTACCATGGAGATATTTGGAAAACAACAAGTCTTTGTCCATATTCTATGCTTCAAATTCATATCTGATAATGTTAGTCATAATTCATAATTATACAGTTACTCCATAATTACGTACACACTCTGTGGACTGGTAAGGTGTGAATGTAACATGTTACCATGGAGATTGCTTTGTTTACATCATTCCATACTTCAAATTAATAACATATATTAAATTATATTTGTCATAATTCATAATTATACAGTTACGTATACAATCTTGACGGGGGAAATTATCGGGTTTCAACCAACTGAATTATGTAATATAATATTATACCCACATCTTCATTTGGAGCCTTCAAATTAATAACGAAAGCGGCAATAATAATTATGTCGATGAGAAACACTTAATACTCATATTTGTCTATATACGTACATGTTAAGTGCATAATAGTATCATTGTAAACGCTATTATTGTAATTCAGTTTAATATTGAGTCATATACAGTAGACTAACAATGCAAACAATGTCAATAAACTCGAGACGGAGACAATTGTAGTAGGTAAACAATAACACATTAATAATCTTTATTGTAATACATACAAACAGGACCTGTAACTCATGACGTAGATAGTAGATTATAATAACAAATATTTAAACAAGCCTAGTAACCTACGCACCTGTCCTGTCCAGGGGTGTTTCACAAAGATCCGAAGTTGAACTTAACTCTAAGTTGGACTTAAACAGTATGGAAAGCCATAAGTTTCTTTGACAAATTTTTGTAAAAGTTATTTTAAAAGGTATACAATTTTGATTCCATTCATTAATATGATCTATTATCAAGGAGATGTCATGTTCTTGTTGTTAGATACTTGTCTAAAATACTTGCATTTTTGATGTTGTAACATGTTTTTATTCCAAGACTACAAATGGCTTACCATAATGATTAAGTCCAGCTTAGAATTAAGTTCAACTTAGGATCTTTGTGAAACACCCCCCTTCACAAAGTTTGAATTACAAGTTGAACTTAAAAAACATTATGGAAAGCCGTTAGTAATCGATATTTTCTTTTATCAAGGATTTTTCATGTTAATTGGATTAACATTTCTGAAAAGTCTCAGGTACACGTATTTGCATTTGAATAATGTTTTTCGTTCCAAGGCTACAAATGGCTTACCATAATTTCAAAGTCACATACCTTGAATTGAAATTCAACTTTTCTTTTCGTTCAACAATGCTTTGCGAAACACCCGATGGGGGAAATAACCTGTTGCCATGGTTACATGTGCGTCACACATTTCGAGCCTGCTTGGTCTGTAGTCTATCCGGTATAATTGCTGATTAGTCTTCATCATGTTTAGCCATATCGAACTGAGTAAACATAATAATGGTTACGGTAAGGTGTTTTACTTTTAGTTAACAGGTCAATGATCAGTGATTTGTACTGATGGGTGTACGGGCAAACTTTAACTCAGGGGGCTTTAAGTCTCTAGATTTTGCCCGAATAATTAGCCTTCCCGCTTTTTCACCTGACGAATAAATTCACCTAATTAACCAGCTCAACGCCTCTTTGATGCCCTGAAAATAATGTTTTTGATAGTTTAATAGTCCGAAATTAACACGATTTTGCCCGAATATGAGACGGCTTTTGCCAAAACCCCCCGTTATAATTGCCCAAGTATGTAAAATGGCCCGAATGTAACATCGGTCTGCCTGAATATGACATGGTTTTCCCAAATATGAGGTGCTTTTTGCCGAGTATGGCCATTATTTTCAAAACTCCGGATTCTGATGCACATGCGGGCTAACTTTGAATACGATCCCGAAGACGACATGTACATCCCGTGCCGGGAACTGGCCTCGTCCCCAGCAAGGTGCCCCAGCAACAACGGGAGACGATGAAACAGCCTGCAAACGACGACGACCAAGAAACGCAGAAACAGTCTCTACTCTGTAGTTGTCAGGGAAAGAATGTATTTATTTATTTATTTATTTATTTTGGTATACATTTCAAACTGATCAGGAGCAGTGCTGAAAGGATCAGTGTACATTGAACATCAAAACATACATAGTATAAATAATACAATATATAGCAATTGTTACATTCGAATTCAAATGAATTATGTCAAGAAGAACAAGAAGAACAAGAACAGAAAGAAGAAGAAGAAGCTCCCCAGCCCCCACTCCCTGGCTCCTTCGCCTATGTGCTTCACTCAAAATCTGTATTAAAAAGAAGATGAATTCAACATTATTATATTTTTTGTTTTATTTGTTAGTACGAATATACCGTCCGCACAATTCTACATCGACAACTATGACTACAGGAGTCATGGGAGTAGTAATCAATGTCACTTTTTAAAATTATAAAAAAAAAATGTGATGGTAATGGTTCGTATTAAACACCCTGTACTTTGAATCAGAGTTTTGGTAGTCATTTGGGTTAAGGTTAGAGTTAGACAGATTGCTTTCTTATTTAGCTAAACCACTCAGTCTGAATTTTTGTTGACTTGCCTGACATTGTTTTGATCTATTAGGCCTACTTATGTTGACATGTGCAAAACGTGATGAATGGTTGATAAAATGTGTATTTTTGTGATCTGTTATGTCCACTAAGAAATGTGTTAAATGGATGTTATCTGGCAGAATAATGAGCAATCATGCATGCAAAGTCATATTCGCTAACTCATTGCATTGATTTTGTAAATCACAGTTATAACTTTCCAGTGGATAATTAAAACTCAGAACACTGTTTCATGCTTATATTAGTAATACAAATACAACAAGACATGAGCGAACCATGCACTAAAAAGTCCCAAGTAAGTTTTGTGGATTTGGGCAATGTTACTAGATCCCTTTAAGAACCATTGCAAATTGCAATTGATCTGGCACTTCGGTATTATTAGAGCTAGAGACAGATTACAAACTTTATGAAAGCAATTGCGCATGCGTCACCAGGGAATCCCCTAGTCCTCCCCCGATTTCAGTTGTTTTTGTTCTTTTATCTATCGTCTAGCTCCTAAGCCAACCACAGTAAACACGGTAAACGAGTCTAACGGTCCACATGGAACACCGTGACGTCAATATGGTAAACTCTATGTTATATCGGTCGATAGAAGCGATAAGGTTGACAGCCCGGCCTAGAACGGGGCCCGTGGATACGCGGAGATGCCGGAAATGTATACCCCAAAATATTATTAACTTCCTAGAAGAATATTACTTTGTTTGTATATTTGTTCCTCGTTTGTTTTCTTACGGATGACATGAGTGTATTAATAGATAAGGGATTTTCTCTGTATAGATGCTATTCAAAGGTTTTTATATCCATCTTGTTTACCTGTCGAATTACGTACAATAAAGGGAAAATAAACGTGCATTATTACAATTATGGAATAGAAAGCGGGAAAAAGGAATTAAAATGGAATTTAAAGAGGGGGCTGGGGGCTGCAGCTCCCCGGGAGTTTGGAAAATGGCAAAAAAATCACCTAAAATTCGGGCAAAACGTAACAGTCTTATATTCGGGTAAACCCATGTTACATTCGGGCAAAGTTACGCGTTTTAGGGCAATATAATAACGTCATTTTCTGGCAAAAACCGTCCCATATTCGGGCCGCAAAATCGATGTTATTTTTGGACTAAATGGTTTATAAATAAGATGTACACATTTGGCGTAAATCATACTAGTAATATTTTGTTATGCAGTTGTGTAGAGGGTATATTATGACATTATATTCAACTGCCAAGAAAAAAACCCAACAGTATAACAAATAGTTACAAAAGTTACGCACCACTCATAAATATATTCATCACTTCGGATGGGGCCCCGTAGATGACGATCAAATTGCCTGGGGGACCGAGCATGGGAGTGTGTGTCCCTCTCCCACAGTAGGAAGCTTTTTGCATTTTTTGGAGTGAAGTTGTGCGATTTGATTCATACCTGAGACAGAAATTTCACACAATATGAAGTGTAAGCTATGGAACCATACACAATGTATACATATTATATGCAAAATGAGGGGGACAAACCCCTCTACTTACAAATGTGGTGGGACATGTCCCCCGTTCCCCGCCTGTTGATGCTCATGGTAAGACTTACACTAAGAAATACACTTTAATTGAATTATGTCAGCATGTATAGATCTTTAAATAATAACCCATCTTAACGATCGTATTTCGTCATATTTCAAGTTTCCTCGATGCTCACAAACCAACTATTACATTTACAGTTTTGTTAATCACACATTAAAGTGATTAAATCAGATAAGCGATGTAACAGGGTTTTTTGTTGTTGTTAAAGAAAATCAGTACAAAATCTTGATTGAAAAACAAATTTACAAAATCATGAAACAAACAATAAAAAAAGTAAACAAAATTTAGTCATATGGTAAACTTTAGCATTTTACCAGCTTGATGAAATTATATAGCATAATCATTTCTTGTGATTCATTAAAGGATTTCACTTAATTTGAAGATGCCTTCAACAGAAGGACACTATGGGCGGTATTCTACTAAATTTATCAACTTAGGCTGGACTAAGTTCATAACCTTAGACTTACTAATCCACACTATAGTCCACACGTCTCAGATTAGTTAAACCTGCACACTTTAGGCTGGCTTAAAGTCATAAACAGGCCTACCAGAATACGATTGTTGTTGTCCGGACTAAAGTTAGTTATCAACATAGTCGGGGGGGGGGGGGGGGGGGCGGGTTAGGGTTACTCCGGACTACTTTAGTAGAATACCGGCCTATAATTTCTTTAAAGGGACTTACTAATAGTAACATTGTCCAAATCCTCAAAATCCAATTGAAATTCTAGCGGTTCCCTCATACTTTGTTGTATTCTTATTAACAAAAAACAAACATGGGACAGGCTTCGGTTTTTCAAATTTCCCTTTCGTTAAAAAGATATGTATACGATTGAAGTTTTCAGAAGTCAAATTATCCAATGGATCGTTATAACCGTGTACAAAGTGAGTGCAATGACTTAGTGAATATCACCTTGCATTTTTGCTCATTACCCGGCCATATAAAGTCCATTTAACTTGAAATTTTCACACAACACCCAGTGGACATATCAGATAACAACAATATATACTCCGCAAAAAAAGAAACTGGACACTTGTATAAGACCAAATATGTTATATTCATTTACGATAAAATATATGATATTGTATATCAAATTAAAGGTAAAATGACCCTCTTCAATATTGGCATGAAATCCAGATGAAATTATTCATGCATGATATGTCACGGTCAATTAACCACAGCAAGGTCTGTTTTCAAAAATAGCAAAAATGGAACATCCACTCAACCATATGTTGATAAGCATAATCTAAACGCTATATTTATGACATGGCATAATTTTTCATTGCAAATGTGACCTTTTCTATCTTCATCTCGATAACAAGTATAAAGGAAAACAAATTGTGAACTTTATACGATTTATTTTCATCCAAAAGTAACAAAATGGGGAATTCCATGACAAAGGTTTATCGGTCGAAACCATAGTTTGTGCCCTTATTTCAGCATGAAAAATGTAATAAATTATTTTCAAGAATTCTACCGTAGTCTAAAGATCTTCAAAACCTGATGTCACCCTTGGTCAAACAGTTGGGCAGTCTTTAACATGACATTTCTCTAGGTAACTATGGTTTAAATTGCAAGGGACACATGAAACAGACAAGCTTCATGCCTCTATAACAGACCAGTATGATGATGGTCTCATAACCGGGCCCTGTTTTATTGACAAACTTGTATTTTCAGAGTTTGTTCATAACAATAAAGTTAAACAATGTCATAATTTACTTGCCGCGCACATCTTGTTTTAAATGAAACGCTTACTATCATTTCAGTCGAATGGTGTGGTCCTCCATTGTTTTGCTATGTTTGAAAACAGACCTTGCTATTGTTAATTGACCATGGCATGTCATGCATGAACGATTACACCTTTGAATTATACCCTGCATGTAGAGGACTAAATTCCCTTTAATTTGATAGATGATAATGTACACGTTATCGTACATTTATATGAAATATTTCAACTTATACAAGTGTCCAGTTTCTTTTTTTTGCAGAGTATACATTGTATCAACCACGCATCGCTTTTTGCACATACCAACAAAGTTACTAGAATGTGAAAGATGAACTTTGATACAGTCATGTCGATATGCGCAGTCATTGATAATGCGGATTTCCTATATTCGGGTACATTACAACCACATAGTAGCTCGTCTTCATGATAAACAAGCACTATTATTAAACGAAAAGGAAAAAACAAACGATATACAACTGCTAATTAGTTATTAAGTCTGCATTAATGGTACTTTTTATTACCATAACGACCTTTCTTGGTCATTAGCCACCGTTTCTTTCGGTTTGAGTCTATTTTAGATTGGACATCATCTGACGCAAGGTGTACGGAAAGAAAATCAATGAAATTAAATAGGTCATTATGCCTATAGGACACGGATACCATTAAAGGGATCTAGTAACTTAGTTGACATGTGCACAAACTGGCAAGTTTCAGTGTCAGTTTCAGTTTAGTTTATTTCATTTCCAACAAAAATTTCACTGAAAAAGAGCAAAGAAAATGGGATTCCAGCAAGATTAAAATACATAACATTGTACAAAACAAAACAAAGTTTACATTATGTAAAATGAAACAGGTGTACAACGAAAATACAATCATATACATGATATATTTGGAAATGGAGGGATCCACTGAAAATCAATGCTTGTATAGATTATGGACCCCCTCGAGTAATAATTAAGCAATTCAATCATAATTCATAAACAAGTCAAATAATACTTTACAAACGTACTTTATTTTAAAATTAACAATACATTGTATATTTGTGTTGGAATTGCTTCCAGTAAAGGTTACTAAAAACATTATTGTTGTGCCGACAGAGACTTCGTCGAGCAGATCAATAAAACGTGTTCGTTGGTCCAAGCTTTTGTCTTTTTGTCTTTTTGTCTGTTTCGATGACGCACATTTTCGTTGGCGGGGATTTTCTAGGCAAAAACTACTCAAATTAATTTTACGTTCCACCTTTTGGTTCAAATAAAAAAATTTCCAGGACTAAGCGAGTTTAATAATGATATATAAATGATAATATAATTAATAATGAATATATATTAGGGCTAATAATGGAATCTTATAAGAGCAATAGTACGTCATTTTGGGGCAAAACCGTCCCATAGTTTTCGGGTATATCAAAGAGGCGAAGTCTTTTAAAAATTTGTTTGCTTGTCAGGTGAAATATGGGAAATAATTATGATTATTCTGGCAAAATACCTCAGCCACCTGAGAAAAATGTGCTCCTATACGCCCATGCCACCTATAGACAGGTGGTCGCTATACGAGAGGGGTGACTGCCTTGCAGTAGTCAGAAAAATCCACCTCGTTATGAGATGTCCATTAATATTATGACGTCATATTATCTACCCCCATATAATTATGTGAGTGAAACAACGAACGAAGAGAAGGACTGATGTTTCGGTCTAGTATTATAAGTGAATATTTAAACTAATGTATGTAAGCCCTTTTTGTTACACTTTCTGTTTATTATGTTAATTATATTTATCCGGGGGGGTTATCATGGCTTTAGTGGAAATTTTGTCTTGTATATAATTTATATAACAATTATTATGATACAAAAAATACACAACAAAACTCTGTGTTGCATATTCGATTGCGCAAGCATAATTATTTTGACAGCGGAAATACATCCATATCACATTTTGCATTATTTTTCCATCATGCGCTGTTTCGCACATTAAAATATCTCATTATAAAGACAGTGTGCATGCTCGCGGCTTGCTCGCATTATTCAATATCATAACATCGCGTTCACAGTGTTATCATACGTAGTAATAATTATCTGTTCCAAGCTTTCACCATGTACTGACTTGAAATACCCGAGTGGAATAGTACGGCGTTCCATTGATTTTATTGTTATACACCGAGTGGGTCCTGAAATTACTCAACCATTTTATAATAAGCACGCGCACCGCTGTTCAAATGCTGCGTGGCAGTGGCGTACGAAGTGTGATCTGACCTCTACTGTTGGAATCATACTTCTATAGGTCGGACTAGTCAACGGGGAGGGGGGGGGGGGGGGGGGGCGCACGAATTAGGGGGGGGGGCACCCTACATTTATTAATTTGTTTGGGTAAAGGATAGTTTCCTTATGCGTTTACTTGTTTGTTAATTTAATTATTGGGGGCACGTGCCCCCATGCCCCGGCCGGCGCTACACCTCCGCTGCAGCGTGTGAGCAGAGAGCTATAAGTTGTATATAATTATGTTGCGGATCGACGTCACAATAAATTGGCGCAATTAAAGGTGATTCATTAACTTCATTTTTTTCTTCTCAAGACATTATATTCGAGACTTCAATCATACGCCAATTTCATTATAAGACTCGTCTGAATGATGTGTGAGAATTCATATGAAAATAAAACGTGTATTACATTCAATCATACAAATATCCATGAAGGGAGAAATTTGACAAATCAAAACAAGTTTGTAACAATTAATAAGGCACAAGAGAAATAAGCAAGAAAGTTCAAGATTTTTTGGTTGAATTTGACAGAGTTATTGGATCACTTTAATTATTAGTGGGGTGGAAAAAATTGTTGTTTCTTAAACACAATTTAACGAAACAATCATCTATTAGATACATGCATTTAATATTGTTATTACAGTATATTGCATT
The DNA here is from genome assembly GCA_037951105.1 of Echinarachnius parma. Lineage (NCBI taxonomy): Eukaryota > Metazoa > Echinodermata > Echinoidea > Clypeasteroida > Echinarachniidae > Echinarachnius > Echinarachnius parma. The sequence goes on from JBAMJV010007849.1 coordinate 70,589, forward strand.
GAGCTTGCGTATAATGCGACGGCGACGCATATTTGTATTAATAGCCATTATTAATTATATTATAATATAACTTACTCGGTCCTGGACATTTTCGTAAAGGCCAACCCTGTTATTGGAACCAACTGCAGGTAGAACGTAAAATTAATTTGGACTTTTGCCAAGAAAATTCCCCGCCAAAAAATGCGCGTCATAGAAAAATACAAAAGCTCGACAAATGGAAAAGTTTAATGTTTAGACGTCATTATACAATCTTCTTTTTACAATTTTTCAGCCAAACAGTAAAGCACAAGAGAAAAGAGACAATTACACGTTATTTTGGTTGATTTTCAATTTAATTATTAGTGAGGTGGAAATTTTGTTGTTTCATATGTAGATACAGACATTTAATATTGTTATTATATTGCATTAAGATTGCATATATGCGACTGCGATGCATATTTTATTAATTATTATTATTAATTATATTATATATAACTTACCTGCTAGGTCCTGGAAAATTTCGGAAAGGGTCAACCCTTATAATTCGAACCAACAGGTGGAACGTAAAATCAATTTGGATTTTTGCCAAGAAAATTCCCCGCCGAAAAAATGTGCGTCATGGAAAAAGTTGACTCGGACCAATGGAAAAGTTTAATGTTTAGACGTCATCTGAAAAAAAAAATGTGTACCTAGATAATGCTATCAACAAAATAATAATTGTTGTGGTTTGTACATTTAAAAAAACAATCGTGACTGTTGATTGGTGATTCGATAACCGTTAGATTTTTTAAAATAAACAATCGTCGATCGATTTATAACCCTAACCTATAAAGTAAGCTCTCAACTTTGGGGGGAAAACATGTAATCTTGTGATCAAAAGCATTATTATTTTTTTTTTTGGGGGGGGGGGGGGGGGGGGGACAAACGCATGTCATTACCATACTCGGGCCGCAAATTCATGTAATTTCTGGGCAAAGAACAAAAAGTAATATTTTAGGCACACAGTGTGATATTCGGCCAAAATCATCAAATTAAAATAAAAGCATGTTCTGACAAGTAAGTGGGTACATGGCCTGTAATCCCAAACTGGCAACGATTATAAGGGTAACGGGGTCAGGGCGGGGGGGGGGGGTCAGCCCACCTGGTCAACAAATGACAGTGCCCTAATACGCCATGCATGCTCCCCTAATCATTTACCTAACCATAACCCTAACCTTGTTTTAAACACCAAACAATAATCTGAGGATAGACCCATATATGGCGTAGAAGGAGGGGTCAGGGGCCGGGGATTGCAGCCCCCTAACAACCCCCCCCCCCCCCCCGGAGTTATGAAAACGGCCTTATTCGGGCAAAAAAGCACCTCAAATTCGGGTAACCCACGCCATATTTTGAGTCAAAACCATGTTATAATTTTCGGGCAAGATAATGTCATGTTCGGGCAAACTCGGCAATATGACGTCATGTTCGGACAGAAACGTCTCGATACCCCGTAACACCTCCGCCCCCCCCCCCCCCCCCCGGGGAGTTATGAAAACGGCCTTATTCTGGACAAACAAGACACCTCAAATTCGGGTAACCCCGCATATGTTGAGCAAAACCATGTAATATTCGGGCAAGATCTATATGTCATGTTCGGGCAAACTCGGCAACATGACGTCTTTTTTTCGGGCAAAAACGTCCGATACTCGGGCAAAATCGTGTTTATTTTCGAACTAAACGATAAAAAACATATCATTTTAGGAGCATCAAAGAGGCGAAGACTTTCTTTCCTTTTGTGCTTGTCACAGGTGAAAAAGCGGGAAGGATAATTAATTCAGGGCAAAAAACCTTAGCCCCCTAAGAAAAGTGTGCCCCTACCCCCATAAAATAGATCCTCTAACTAATCAGTGGTGCTGAAGCAAAGACTATACCACCAGTATAAGTTTTTCTCTTTTTATACGATACTTTCCGTTTTTTTCGCACGGTTAGATATCATTCATATTACAATTAAGAGGCAGGAATCGTCAGCTGTCAGAATAGAACGTATTAGCAATTGATAAATATTTTGTACCCATTTCTGTATAATAGAATGCGACATTCCAAAGGAGTATACTATACTCCTTTGGAATGTTAGTCTGTATTGTTGATTGCATGTGTTTAATATAGCGAATGGAGAATAATTAGTCATTATGAAAACGAAACGCGACTGACATTTGCGGTCGGAAAGGGGTCCGTTTGCTCATTCTGTATTATGCGCTGATACCATTTACCAATTTGATAACATAATCTGAATGAAACAAAAAACAATTTCTATAGCGGGTAAATTGTAACCCTAAAAAGTTTTTTTTTTCTTCAATAACTATCATATCAATACAATAAAGTGTAGTAAAATCAAGTGGATATGATGAAATCAGTGTATTTTGTTAAAAAAGATTATTCATTTTATTGCTTCCCCGTTGTATTATATTTTAAATTTATCTCTTACAAGTGGAATTTTCCCGAATTTATACAAAAATGAATAGTAAAAGTAATTCCTGTACACAAGAAAGATGACCCCTCTGAAATAAAACATTATCGACCATTTCTTTGTTACCGAGCATATCTAAAATATTAGAAAAAATATTGTACATAAAAGATTATATTCATTTTTAAAATATTAATAACATATTACTACCCAACCAATATGGATTTAGAAAAGATCATTCGACTGATTATGCAATTTTGCAATTAGTATGTGATCAAATCGCTAATTCATGTGCTAATAAAGAACACAATGTAGGAATTTGTATGGACTTGTCAAAAGCGTTTGACACTATTGATCATGGAATACTGCTTTATAAAATTAGAAGCTTATGGAATAAGAGGGATCGATCTTCTTGGTTTAAAGGTACCGTTGAGTATTGGTATTTCCCGAAGTGCCCCCCGATATTTTATTGTGAGATAATGAAAAACTGACTGTCAAATCTGAAAGAACATACAATTTTAATGACAGATTAAACTTTATTTAGATCAAAATCGTTCAGAAACGGCTGAAATATCCATTAAGTATATTTTTATTCAAAAGATTCTTCACCGGTAACCACCGGGGGATATTTAGACTTTTTAGAAAAAAAAAAAAAAATGCTTAAAGGGACTTAGTAACATTGTCCAAATCCTCAAAATACAATTGGAATTCTAGCGGTTCCCTCATACCTTGTTGTATTTCGTTATTAACAATAAAATCATGGGACAGGTTTCGGTTTTTCAAATTTCCCTTTCGTTAAAAAGATTGAAGTTTTCAGATGTTATAATAATCCAACGGATCGCGAAAACCGTGTACAAAGTGAGTGCAATGAGTTTGTGAATATCACTTTGCATTTTTGCTCATTACTCGGCCATATAACGTCCATTTGACTTGAAATTTTCAGCACAATACCCTGTGGACATATCAGATAGCAACGATATACATTTACCAACCATTTATCACTTTTTGCACATATCAACAAAGTTACTATATCCCTTTAAAGACTACTTGGAAAAAAATCTGAATAGGTTTTTAAAAAGTCGTTGATGATATCTATATTGAATCATTATTTGTATATAGGTATATTATATAAATTGAAATATTTTCTTTAAAAAAAGGGACACTAATTACGATATACATATATAATTCATTAATACTCCCTTATATATCATATTGTAACATAGCATGGGGAAATAGCAGTGTGACGAAAATAATGCACTATTTCTTTTTCAAAAGAAAGCATTACAGGTATATGCGCTCATGCGCTTTTTTTAGCAAACACAGATCCTATATTTTATGAATTTAAAACCCTGAAATAAATGATATTCACACTTTCCAATCCAGCAATATTCATGTTTAAATTTCAATCAATATACTTCCAAAACCATTCAATATTTGTATTCACATATAATATTGATATTCATTCGTACCCCACCCGACATTCATCTGACCTTCACCTTATTAATCCCGACGTGTTAATTTCCCATAGAGCTATAAGACATCATGGACCCGATATTTTGGAATAGTCTGCCCCAAAACATAAAACAATGCACATCCCTTTATTCTTTTTAAAGCCCATATGAAGAACAATCTATATCAAAATATTCTACCTAGACACCACCAAAAACTTTTTTATTCATGAAATTTGATAAATAGTGTATTAATGTATTATCGTACTCTTGTTTATTTAATTGTCATTGGTACAGTTGTTTAATATTAGTAATTTTTATGGCACGAATTATATAGAAGTAAAACAAACGTGTGTTTTGCGCCCGCACCAGCAAGTTATTACTTATTATTTTTTTGTATTTATATTTGTTTTTATAATTTGAAATTACGGATTTAAGTGACGAGTCAATATTTTTTTTACAACGCCTTTTTGACAGCCATGTATCTCAGCACCGCCCCACCCCCCCCACTCCTCGCCCATTCCCAGCGCACACATATCTACACTCAAGCTTCACCTTGCCTTACTGATGGGTTTGGTCCTACTGCATTCTATTTAGTGTCTGTATAGACTCACTTAGATACTATAAGTCTTCATTGTCACATGAATTTGTATTATGACTGTATAGTAACTATTCTAATTTCATTGTTTTCTTATGTTATATGTATAGGAAAAATTTCATCGTATATATTCATTTTGAGCTTTGTTAATGAAAGGCAGAAATAAATCTGCCTTTATACTACTATACTTCCGATCTCAATATACGACTATTATGCATGTTTCCACATATATTTTGTTCTGTAGCGTCCCTTTCATTTTGTTTTCATTGTATCAATCATTGTAGCGATGGTCACGCTACATTTTAATAAAGACAGGTCAATCAAGCTGATATCAGGTATAACCAAGAAATGCGATGTAAATGGTAATTCAAGAATGATTTTCTATTTCGCATCAAACCAAGGTCATCAGAAGAAAACTAAAAAAGGTCCGTTTTTTCATTCTTTATTCTGCGTTGTGATACTATAGAACTTGTGATACATCTAACTAAGAAAAAAACCGCACAGTTTCATATAGCGGATAAATTGTAAACCTAAACAGTTTTTTTAATAACTATTATATCGATATAATTACTTCCGAATTCCTCGCGACTTTATTCATACGTTTCCATTATTTCCACATAATTATTTTGTTAAAAAACTGTCCCTTTTTAGTTTGTTCATTGTACAAATTATTGTTATAGTCATGGCTAAATTTTAAGAAAGACATCAATCAATCATAATTGATATTAAGGTAAACGAGAAATGCGATCTTCAAACTATATTAGTAAATAATTCAAATGCTTTTCAATTTCGCTTCAAACAAGGTCATCAATCATAGTTTTTGCATTTTTTTTTTGCGTTGATGCTATTGACTTTTTATTAGATCTAAAAAGAAAAAAAGTTTCTATAGCGAGTAAATTGTAAACCTACATTTTGTTTTTATTGTATCATTATCATGCTTCCGAATTCCTTGCGACTTTTAATTTATATGTTTCCATTATTTCCACGTAATTAATTTGTTTAAAAAACGTCTCTTTCATTTTTAATCATTTCGTGTAATGGTTATGCTACATTAACAAAATACATAAACCAAGCATTATGATATACAAAGGT
>JBAMJV010007850.1:0-44805 GCA_037951105.1 Echinarachnius parma
CACTTGGCGTTGACCGCATCGCGCATCTCTTTCTTGAACCTCTCTGATCTGGAACAGCCGGGAAAGTCCAGCTCAACCTGGGCTAAAATGGCGCGAAATGCCAATTTGGCGTAGAGTGGCTCCTTCAGCACCCGGGTCCCTTTGTACGCCACTGCGCCGCCGTAGAAGTTGGACCGCGCCAACTCGTGGGTGGAATAGATGCCGCCGAGGAGACGAAGGACGAAGTCCTTTGGACTTTTCGCTCTGTGGAAAGCCTCGGTGTACGTTGCTTTGTCACAGAGATGAGCCGCCTGGTTGCATCCTATCAAGACGTTGCATGGGTCGAAATCCTTCGCGCTGGGTTGAGGCTGCTTCCGCTCGTCCGTACCTCTGCACACCCAGCTCTTGGTTCTGACGAATCACGGTGTGCAGACCCTTGACGAGCTGCTCAGTGGGCAGTCTGGACAGGTCTGCTTCAGACAGCTCGCCACTCAGCATAACGGCCTCGTTGGTGCCCTCTGCCTCGTTGCTCTCGGTGTTGCTCTCGGTGTTGCTCTCGGTGTCGTCTTCGTGGTAGGAATACTCAGCAAAACGTCTTGCCACGTAGAGGTCGTCGTCATCCGAGCTTGGGGGGCTGCTGGGCGGGTCTTGACTGCTGGACGCTGCCTCGTTGCTCTCGGTCTCGGCGTCGTTGGAGGACTCGTCGTCGTTGGAGGACTCGTCGAGGAAGAGGAAGAGGTCGTCCCCATCCCTGCTTGGTGGGTCTTGGCTGCTTCGCTGGTCCTCTTGGCTGCTTCGCTGGTCCTCTTGGCTGCTTGGCTTTGACATGATGCTTTAGATGTTGTGATTATTGTTGTAATCAAACTATCAAACTAATGATGAAGATCGCAGTTCGTCGCACGTTTAAATACACCCGCACGCCAACGGCGGCGTCGCAGAGCGCGGCCAATCAGCGCCCTTTCATTGTTGTGCATAATTTATTCGTATCGCTAACCAATCACCGTTCAGGTATTGTGTTCGACAAAGTAGTTCATTAATTGGCCGGGTAGTGAATTTTGTATATTTGCGCGTATACGTTTATAGTGTACGAGTATTATACACGATGAACAATTGTAAATTTCTACAAAATAAAAACTATCCCGACTTCTATGTCAATAAAATTATATGGACAATTATTAATTCTCGTATATTTCCATATTAAGTAGATTAATAAAGTCATGGCGAAATGGCAATTATGATAATGATAATAAAATTTACTTCTGTAGCGCATTTCTTTTCGTCTATAAATTGCACTTTACATCGCAATAATTGACTTACACACAAGGCCTACATTTAATGATAAAATAACACACTATACTAATCGAAACGAAATGAGAGTGGAATCAAGCGAACAAGAATAACATGGCGAAATGGCAATTATGATGATAACAAACGTTAATTCTGTATAACGCATTTATTTTTGTCTGTAAATTGCACTTTACATCGCAATAATTGTCTTACACCAAAATGATAGCAATTCATCTACCGTATGCTACTTCTTTAGCGACACCGAGAGCTTTAATTTGATATATAAATCACTAAAAATGGCCCACTGATGAGGCCACACCATTCTCGCAAAGAGACGACACAAATTACTATTTTGCAGCGTCCCGTACTAACATGGAGACTGCCATGTTTAAATTGTTCGTTTTTCTAACCCTGTTGTGTTGTGCGAAACACCATTCCTTGTTTATCCCTTGTCTACAAAATAAAATAAATGTTCTGCTCGGTGTTACCAAAAATTCCTGAAATAATAAAAACCTAGTGACAATTTTGTGTTTTATTTTATTTAGTTTGAAATGATATTTCGCATTATAATGCGGTCTCAAACAAAGCCTTATGTAGTGATATATTACATCAACTCTTACTGAGTTTCTTTGTATCGTAATATGTTTCGGGGCTCCGCCCTTCAATATGAGGGTGCTGTGTTCGATTCCGAACAGTTAGCAATGCTAGCAAACCAGGCTTTGTAGACATTTGCGGCTCTCAACCCAGGTGGGTATACCTGGGAGGAAGTATTATTTGAAATGCTTGTCACGTCGGCGCTTTATCACGAAAGTGTACACAAATCATGGTAATATTAATGTACTATGTTTATTGTTATGAAACATATTATGTATAGCGATACTAAATTAAAATAATAATACTAAATTAAAGAAATAATGACTTAAATCATCTCCCTCATGATAAGACCGCTATACAGAGTGGCCCAGAAAGGATGCCACACCTACGATCGTTAATTTCATCAACACCATCGACCAAAATTTCATTGTCTTTTGTTTGATTGGGTAGAACATTCTTTTTCCAACAAAATTATACCATGAGCATTGATTTTGGGTAAGGCGTTTGGATCCTAGGGCCTTACTTCTGAGGCAATGTCGTTTTCCTTAATTTGCTACTTTTTCGTCTCCATGCAGCGACATTGCCTCAGAAAATGGCCCTAGGATCCAAACGCCTTACCCAAAATCAATGCTCATGGTATCATATTGTTGGAAAAAGAATGTTCTACCCAATCAAACAAAAAACAATGACATTTGGTCAATGGTGTTGATGAAATTAACAATCGTTGGTGTTGCAGGACACCCTGTATAGTATACAAACACAATCGAACCTACACACACACACCAGAAATACGCTCCCATCGTCCGTGCATGTCTATACTTGGGGGAGGGGGTTTGCCCCCTCCCACGTGGAGAAATTTTAGAATTTGGTGTTTAAGATATCACTTTATAAGTATTGTCCTTGTAAGATTTTTACAAGATTTAACTTCAAAAAAAGGTGGGGATTGTTAGTCTTGTATACAAGCAACTCCCGCATCAAAAAATGGGGGATATATGCCCTATCCCCCGAGATCATACGTCCGTGGACACACTAAAACACACGCTGTTGATCCCATGTGTATCTCCTGGTAGACAGACGTCGATCCGTTTTTGCGATTGGGGGGGGGGGGGGGGGCGAAATTTGAAAATTTTAAAAAACACTGACAGAGCTAAAAACTAAGCCCCACATTGGCATGCCCGAAAATCTAAAGACGGGGTCTAAAGTCTATCTATCTTATTACAAATCAAGTTTTTATTATGCGCTCATTGAAAGTGTCTTGATGACTCGAAGACGTGAGTCAAGGGGCATCCATATTTGGGGGACTATTGAAATGGGGTCCAGGGGGCGGAGCCCCCGGAAGCTTTTAGATTTGAGACATTTGCAACTCCTATAATGTGTATAAAATATTGAACCTACTCGTAGCGTATTTTTAAAGGGCATAGCGAGGAAAAGATTGAGCCTTGCATGAGATGGATCCACGTGATCCTGTACTAGCCATCGATAGAGTCTAGGGCATTTGAGCTCCCATGAAACTACCTAAACAAGGGCGTCAACAACTTCTCAAAAGTGGAGGGGGGGGGGAACACATTTCATAATAATGGAAAAAAGGTATATGTTTTCCCATCCATTTTCAAACAATCGTCATTCAATTTCAATCATTGTTGACTTCAATTTCGTCCGGAAAGTCTTTCGCCGATCGTATGTAATGTTCGATTTCGTCATTCATCACACAAGTTCGTTATTTCGCAACCAAGTTCGTCAATGACCCGATCGTTTTAGTCAAAGCTCATTCAATTTCTTCCGATGACTCCTGCCGGTGTACGATGTGATGATCAATTTCGTCATTGGGCATTTAATTTCGTTATTTCCCATTCAAATTCGTCAAACAATATTGAAAGCTGTATTTGATATTTTGTTTCATCATCTCTTCATTATTATCCTTTGTTTATTTGAACATGTTGAACCCAGATTCTATCTTTGTTTTGTGTCCCGGAAATTCATACAATTTTAGTCTATCGTCTATTGAACAATTTTTGTATTTTATATCATTAATTTGATATTGTAATGTGTCTCCCAACACAGATCTATTGCATGGATCAATCAATCAGACTTTTGGTCAATTATCGTTTTGTGAATTGCAATATCGAAATGAATTGTTTGTGATCAGTTTATTGTTTTATAAACAATTATTATTGAAGTAATTGCTTTTGAAATGAATTGTATGAGCTTCCATAGGAAAATTCATATGAACCAAAGCAACCAGACTATACATGACGAATTTGAACGACCAAGTCTTGAAATCGGATGACCAATGACGAATTTGAACTTCACATTATGCGTCTTATAACCAGTCGGGACGAATTCCATTGCAAAATGACGAATTAGAATAAGCCAATTTTGAATTAGAATGACCATTGATCAATTAGAATGGTAAATGACTAAATCGAATGTAGCAATTGCAGTTTCCTAACTTCTCGGGACGAAATTGAAGTAAGCATTGATTGAATTTGATTGACGATAGTTTGAAAATGGATGGGAAAACCTATATTATTTCACTTCGATGTTCGTGTTCTTCAATTAGCTGGTGATAAGCCTACGATCAGCCTACATGATATGACCTTTCCCTTCTTTTCTCTTCTCTTTTCTTCTCTCTCTTTTTTTCTCTTTTTTTTAGGCTGAAAAGTGGTACGGTCGAATCCGTACCAACGACGGGCCTGCGTATTTCAATAGACATAATTGGTGTGGCGCGTGTGGGAGGGCGTGTATTGTTTGATCTACATAAAGGAAGACACAAAAGACTCCCCGTGTCCTGTTATTTTGTTGTCGCGTTACCCCCAACAGAAAGAACACGTTAAGCGATTTTTCGGCACAAGTGTTGAACTATTCAAAACTTTGCTTTAGATGAGGGATAAAAGGGCGGCATCTATTATCAAGATAAAAGAGGGTAGAGGGGTAGTATCAATAGCTCGGTTATAGGCGGGGGGCGCGTGGGTGCGCATGAATTGTTTGTGGGTAGTTTATAACAACAAAATCATTGTGTTTTCAACAGCAGTTCTAAGACGCGGTTAAAAACAAAAAGTCTTCTTGCTCAGCTACAGGGGCCGGGCGGCGCAACCGGGGGGACGGGGGGGGGGGGGGGGGGGGGCGGCCCCCCTCACTTTTTTGGCAGAAAATATATGTCTATATGTATTTTGTATGATCGGAAAGAAATGCAAGAAAAAGAAAGAGGGAAGGAGGAGGAGAGGAAGGGAGAAAGAGAGTGTTTATCCACATTTTCATCTGCCTACTGGAAAATTACAAAGTTTGACGAAGTCCCTCTAGCCTTACTCTATAGCAAACAGACAAGATACCTTTTCCTTAAGAAGTGTGTATTTTTAATAGCACTCTCTGAATAAATCATTTATGATGCCATATAAAGCAATATTGTGAAAAATATTACCTTTCATGAGCGTACATGTAATTCGGCGATGAAAATGCAAAGAATTCAACTATTTGTAGTTCTTAAGACCTTATTTTTTGCCCTTTAGTCTTCTCCTTTTTATTCTGACTGATGCATATCCCTGCCTCAAAATTTGGTTCCGAACCTCTTTCCTAGTTTCAGTCAATATCTAAAGAAATTGTAGATGAAATTCATGGTAAAAACATACCATATTTTTTATATTATATTGGATATCGCATCAAATTATACGTCAAATGAAAAGATAAAAGCTAGTCGAGTGATGTTATAAAAGTGTTTATATCATTCAGCAATGTTATTTTTTACTATAGGTTTTCCCGGTCAATTTCGCTATTTTCTCATGCAATTTCATATCAGCAGGTCAATTTCGCTATTTTCTCATGCAATTTCATATCAGCAGCATTCAATTTCACCAAATCCGCGTTTGGATCGACACATCGTCATTCAAATTACCAATTTCACACTTGCGTCATTCCAATGTAAGCGATGGGCGCTCATTTTCGTTAATGTTCATTCAAATTCATCTCTAGCAGTCTCCGGTCTCATTTCGGTCATTCAAAATACAAAAGCTCCCTACTGTGGGAGGTGGACACCCCATCCCACAGTAGGGAGCTTTTGTATTTTTGGGCGTGAAATTGTGCGATTTGGTGCACACCCGAGACAGAAATTTCACATGATATGAAGTGTTCAAGTGTATAAGCTATGGAACCAAACATACATAATGACAAAGGGAGGAGGACTATCTCCTCCACTTTCAAATGTGGGGGGACATGATATTCCAATTTGATTTGCGTTCAGCGCATATGGACCGAATTGACTGAAAGATATATTTCAGATTATTTTATTTTCTGTGACGGTGTGCTATCTATAGATGAGGGTTAAATAAACTTCGTTTGAGGTGTGCGTTTGAGAAATTACACTGCCCAACACATTTCGAAAGGTGAGTTCCCGCAACCCAAATGAAACTTGCAATATGCGCGAAGCGCGCGGCAAAAAAGAGATTTACAGTCCTTTTCAAAAACAAAAAAAAACGGCTATTTTGAAGATTAATTAATGATAAATGTGTCTTTCCCCTCTTTGGCATTATATCACTCGATTTTTTTCTTCCTCATTTTCGGAATTATTGGGGGGGGGGGGGCGAAATGATATGTTCGCCCCCCAATATTTTCATTGGGGGGGGGGGGGGGGCGACCGCCCCCCCCCCTGCCCCCCCCCCCCCCCCCCCCCAGGATCGACGCCCCTGTTTCAGAATGTTGACAGTGAATGACGTCTTCGTTGCTCGTGTGCAATGTCATGTGCAAAATTGCGATGTGTACATTATGTATTCATATTTTAAAAGATTGCTTACATATTATTAAATGATACGTTTATATTAATCAATTCAAAACAAGAGCATTGAAATTGACGTTAGCCGGCACTGTACAGTATATCATAGGAACCTGAAATGTTCATAGGCTAGGCGTATAAGAGGCGGGGGTGAGGGCCCGGGAGGCGTCTTTTTTTTCCGTAACCTTAATGCGTCGCTTTTCCTCAAAAACTCGTAAAAGCGCGCTGGTAAGCCAAGACTAGCCCCCGCTGCTATTATGCATTAAAATCTGCGGCTCTGCGACATCGAACTAGATAAGACAAGTCCAAGGGCAAGGGTGAACATTATTTAATTAGTGTCCGATCTCGATGCGGACTACGACCACGACAATGAGACTAGGAACATTATGATTCATCTAGGCGTATAACTATCACACTCACAGTCATCATGGTGTGTGAAGCCACGATTTTATTGAGAAAATAGCTAGGCTTGCGTGTAAATCAACACCGCGAGCTAGTCTTGGCTTTCCAGCGCGCTTTCACGAGTTGCGACGCATTAAGGTTACGGGAAAAAAGACGCGCCCGGGAGGGGGGGGGGGGGGGGGGGGGTACTCAGATTATAGTCGGACGGGGGGTGCGCGGCTGAGACCTCCGAACCCATACCCACATCTAAGGGTCCTCTTGCTGTAAATAGGTACCCATGTCTAAGGAATTTTTTTTTCGCCGGCGTCGTATGTTCGCTGTGTATTTCCCGCAAATTGTGACGTACGTGGTTTCTTTTAGCGAGCGTAGCGCGCGAGCTTGAACATTTTTGCAATTTCGCATCGGCAAATCCCAAAATCCCGGATAAGAGAGAGGAAATTAAAAAAGGGACCCATGTCTAAGGATTTTTTATGAAAAGGGGACCCATGTCTAAGGATCTTCTTGAAAAAGTCACCCTTCCCAGCGGCACATCCCCGTATACCCAATATACGTGAGTACACCCCCCCCCCGGGGGGGGGGGGGTGAGGGGGCTGCAGCCCCATGGAGTTTTGAAAACAAAAAGCACCTCACATTCGGGCAAAACATGTCATATTTGTACCAAACATGTCACTTTCGGGCAAATCCATGTCATATTCGGGCAAACTCATGTCATTTTTGGGCAGTGTCATGTTACATTCGGGCAATACAACGTCATTTTCGGGCAAAATCGTCCCATAGTCGGGTAAAATCATGTTATTTTCATCACATACATAATTTTCGGGCATCAACAAGGCAAAGACTTTGTTTCTTTCTTGTCAAGTGAAAATGGTCGGGCAAAAGACCTTAGTCCCCCCTGAGAAAAATTTGCTCCTACGCCCCGATGCAAATGTTTGAATATTGAATATTGAATATTGAATATTCAATAGTTTATCGGTCCAACTCAATGGAAATTGTCTTGGGTTCACAATATCACAATTCATAAACAATTAATTAAAGGGATCAAGTGAAAAACTTTGTTGACATGTGCAAAAAGTGATGAATGGTTGATACAGTGTGCATTGTTGTGATCTGATAATTATGTCCACTATAGGTAATGTTTGAAAATTTCACGTTAAGTGGATGTTATTTGGCTGAGTAATGAGCAAAGATGCAAAGTGATATCACTAACTCATCGCACTGACTTTGTACACGGTTGTGACTATCCAGTGGATAGTTTAAAATCTGAACACTTCAGTCGTAAATATCTTTTTAACGAAAGGGAAATTTGAAAAAATGAAACCAGTCCCATCTATTGCTATAGAGTTCAAAGTAGCCCAAGTTTTGAGGATTTGGACAATGTTACTAGATTCCTGAATAGAGCATTTTACAGATACGCCTAGGGTAAAATCGTATACAGTCAAACCTGTGTATAGCGACCACCAAATATAAACAAGAACAGTGGCCGCTATAATCAGGTGACCTTTATAGACAGGCGTCAAAATATCGTTTACAGTCAAACCTGCGTATAATGACAACCAAAGGGAAACAACAAATTGGCCGCTATAAACAGGTGACCATAGTATAGACAGATTCCATAATATCGCTTGCAGTTTGAGCTCTAGTTCAAATTGACGCAACGTTTAGTGGTACGATTGCTTGAAGAGTTTTACACCGGATCAATGCACGCGCAACGCCGGAAATACGCGACGCTGATTGGTGCCAGCAAACACTGTTGTGTAGTTGGGGTATCATGGCAGCGAGCATAGTACTTCCATACGTTGTGTACAACGTGCATCTACTGCATGGAGCTGGGGGCCTCGCAACCTCAACGCAGCCGTAGAAATTGGCGTGTCGTGTGCAAAATCGCCAATTTCCTGTAGTAATAGCGGTCCCTACGTTCTTGGACTGTTATCACCGACCGTCTTCGGTCGGTGGGGGGGTTGGGGGGGGGGGGGGGGGGGGTACTCAGATTATAATTGCACGGGGGTGTGTGGCTGAGACCTCCTAACCCATACCCACATCTAAGGGTCCTCTTACTGTAAATAGGTACCCATGTCTAAGGTTTTTTGTTCGCCGGCGTCGCATGTTCGCTGTGTATTTCCCGCAAATTTTGTGGTTTCTTTTAGCGAGCGTAGCGAGCTTGAAATTGTTTGCAATTTCGCATCGGCAAATCCCAAAATCCCGGATAAAAGAGAGGAAATTAAAAAAAGGGACCCATGTCTAAGGATTTTTTTAATGAAAAGGGGACCCATGTCTAAGGATCTTTCTTGAAAAAGTCACCCTTCCCAGCGGCACATCCCCGTATACCCAATATACGTGATTACCCCCCCCCCCCCCCCCCCGGGCTTCGGTCAATTCTAAAAGACCACCCGATCAGGCAAATAGCCAATCAGTGGCGCTCGCTGCTCGTAGCGAGGTCAAACGTTCATCATCAGCGCTCGCACGTGTAGAGTGTGGTTCAACGATCTGAGTCTACGTCCGTATGCCGCGTTGACCGATTGCGAAACGGCTTGTAAACAGTTGTTTTAGCGCGGCGGACGTACCAATAGATCGTTCCTGCGTCGGTGAAAGCTGCGTACGACCCTGGGCGTAATTAGCTCCGTGGCCGTGGTCGTAATCTTCTATCGATCGCTGGCCGCTTGTCTTCGCGCATGCGCATATGCGTATTTTTTGTTAACGTTTTTGCCATCTATTTTGGGGAAAAATTGCCGAATTTCAGTGCCCATTGGCTGTCTTTTCTGTCTAAGAGGGTAGCCTAAAACCAACCCCAAACCTTAATGCCAGCTCTAAAAGAATATTTCCTCTGATTCTATTGAAACAATATGATGGTTGGGGTGTTCTTTTAATCTTAAAGGTGCACCTGTAAAGTGTCAGATATTGCTAAACGACACGATATAAGAGAAACGAGGAAGCTCCAAGTAATTTTCGTGGAGTTAGACACTTTACAGGTGCACCTTTAATTTCTCGTGCAAAATTCCAGTAGATATGAATAAAATTATACCTGCACTCATGAGCAGAACTATGAACTGTATACTTTTAAAATAAAGTATTACTTATTATTGATATTACACATAAATTATTACTAAACATGACACATAATTGTAGAGGTATATAATATATCAAGAACTTGAACTACATAAAACAAAACACATGGGACTGTATATAGGCGGCCCAATGACTGCAAACAACTCGCCTATGAAACGTGATTTCAGCCTTTTGTATGTCATTTTCATTTCGATTTGTACAGCCAAATGCCATGTAATGTACCATCCCATATCAAAATACAATCAACACTTTTTATCTAACGAGAACAATTGGTAAAATTAATCTGGAAAAGGTTTACGAATGTTACACACAGTGGTCAGCGGGTTATCGACGGTCCATGATGATGGTCCCAATATGGCCGCCGTGCGCGCGCGGCGGCCTCATTTTTGAATGGCCAATCAACGTGCAGCCGCCCGTCCATTAGTAGAGGTCAGTGGTACTAACATACAGCACAGCGCTGAGCGAGTCACGTGTGCACACTTCGCACAATCAAAGTCCGTGCCGCCGCTGCTTAGCGCGATACGGATCGGAGCAGCCAGCAGGCCGGCGGTGATCGATTGAGGATTACGGCCAGAGAGCTAACAATGCGTGCACTTACAATAACACGGAAGTTCTACCAGCAGTGTTGAATTGCGCCGCAAGTTTGCTTGCTAATCTGAATTGAAGTGTGACTTGACGTTTTCCATGTGTGAGTCAAAATAGACAGTAAACAATACAAACAGCTTCAAAATTTGATGTTCGTAATCTAGGCGGCAGTTTTCCAAAGCAAGGATAGATCTTAGACTAGACTAGGGGTATAGTTCGATATTTAGCTATAAAGCTGGAAACCGGCTTTTAAAGTCTAAGTAACATGCTGCGTACGCTGTAATGGCCGCGGCTATGTCTGCATCGGAAAATGACAACCGTCCACGCCCGCAGTTACGGCCAAACCGAGCATTGATGCCCGCTTTAAGCGGAACAAAAATGAGATCGGGAAACTTAATCCGTTGGCCGCGTTAGGCAGGTGGCCGCTATAGGCTAGGCAGTACATACAACACTGCATTTGTCTCGGGGAGAATTTCAAGTGGCCGCTGACGGCAGGTGGCCACCAGTACAGGTTTGAATGTACCTTGATCATACTTGTGGCATGTGGGGATGACGACGCCGTTCCCGTCCTAGACATATTATGCAAATTGGCTGTAATCGACTTGTCCTGTTCACTACCTTCATTATTCTTCAATCCACACGCGTTCACAATAATAATAACGATAATAATGATGATAATAATAATACTACTAATGAAAATAATAATAATATACCACACGTTCCGTCTTTCGTCATGAACGTCATATGTGCAATATCTGCCTCATACTATAGTAATGTTTCCTCCCGCACAAAAATGACAAACAAACACCCACACACACGCACACACACACACGCACACACACACACACACACACACACACACACACACACACACACACACACACACACACACACACACACACGCACACCCACACATACACATACAGTCAAACATAAACAAACACACATTCACGCAAGAAACCGAAAACAGACACACATACCCACATGGGATTGTATACATTGGGTGCTGGTTAATCTGACAATTAACTAGGGTTCGTTTATCCCAGTATTTTCCCATTAATCTGAAGTCTCGTAATTCCGGAAGGTTAGTAAATCCGATCAAGAAATAACGTATGTTACTCCAAAATATCCTTTAGGTTATTTGATGTTTTGATTAACAAATCCTATTTCAATTTCGGATGAACGAACTACATTCAATTATTTTTTTCTTTTCAACGAACCCGTTTCCATTTTCGCCCGAATGATTCTTCAGATTTTTCCCGGAGAATCGGAATAACGGCCGTATGTGCAGTTTAACAACCCATTCGGAGTATTCAAATGTTAAAATCAATAAAATAACAATCAAGATATCATGCTTTCGGGTAAAAGCGATAAACGCAAATTGCTTTTATAGAGGATAAGAATCGTTCTAACAAATAGAGCATCGCAATGAAAACTATAGATGGGCTTTAAAGAGAAAGACGTTTAAAGTTGGTGGGCATCGTCCCGATGAGTCAACATTATCACAATGAACTTTTTGGCTTCAGCAGGAATAGATTAGTGCGTCCTCTAACAAAAGAGTGCAAGTATCGTCCGGACGAATTAACGTTATATCAATAAACTAGATTGGCTTCACAGGGGACGGATTAAGAGCATTTTCTAACAAAAGAGGGTGGACATCGTCGCGACGAATCAACCTCATCACAATCAACAATATTGGCTTCACGGGGAATGGATTAGTGCGTCTTGTATCGTCGGGACGAATTAGAATTATAACAATGAAATAACTCGGCTTTCGAAGGGATAAGAAAAGTGCGTTTTTTAACAAAAGATAAGTATGTAACGATCGTTCCGACGCGTCGGAGCGACCGGTAACTTACAATACAATCACAGACAAAAGATCAGACTTATAATGAGCAAGGTCTGAATTTTAATGAGCTTCTTATACAATATTTGGGAATCGTCCAGACGAATGAAAACATTCTTTTGTGCTACATCGCCGCTCTTCGCCGATCGTATTAA
Organism: Echinarachnius parma; assembly: GCA_037951105.1. Lineage (NCBI taxonomy): Eukaryota > Metazoa > Echinodermata > Echinoidea > Clypeasteroida > Echinarachniidae > Echinarachnius > Echinarachnius parma. Next base: position 12,674 of record JBAMJV010007850.1, read on the forward strand.
CAGAATTTGGACGTCTTGCCTTAGCTATTTTCGGGCTTATAAATAGACAACAAAGATATCTTTGAAAGCAAACGTTTTCTCTCACAGCTCAAGGAAAACATTCCAAGCTTGTTCGCAGAAAGACGAAATCTACACATCAACGTATACGAACACAAGGTCGTCAGCAGCATCATGTTCATGTAAGTATAGCAAATAGTACATATTGTTGCAATTAATTTTCCCTACCTCAGAAAGTCGCTGGAAATGTTCCATTTTAACAGCGATAAGATGGCAAGGCACAAATAAATTACTGTTAAAGTACAGGCATTATAAGAATTGTTTAAAGGACATCTAGGAGCTGCATAAACAAATATGTCTTGCAACTTGAGTTTTTCTTTCTGACTGTGTTGTATTCCTATATTAACTGTGGACATTGACCCTATCAGGCCCAAACTATTTTGGCGTTCCCAGGACCCCCCCCCCCCCCCCCTCCAATTTTAATTTCTTGATTTTTCTGCATTTAACGCATCGTTAGGTTCGGATTTTAACACACAAACCCTTTTCACATACTTATTCAACAATATTGATGAAATATAATTGGTTTCTGTAACTTTCCCAAAACTGTTATTCATCTTTAAGCACAAATATAAACAGTATGTTATTGTCACGTGCAACTTGATAACAAACATGTGTAGATTTTAAAATTGGGCGTATAGTTGTACTGTGCAGCGGTCAGTGTAGTGTATGTACAGTGCCAAATTAAAATGTGTACAATGTCATATGTGCAGCTAAACAAAATGTTGTTCCCCTTCTATTGGAGCTGAATGGTTTGTACCTGCTGCTTGAAAATAGTAGCAGAGGCAGAGTTGACCAGATCAGAGAGAAGTGAGTTCAAAAGCCTAAAAGCATCTGGATAGAACGACTTCTGGTATACCAGCGTCCTTGCAAATGGTACCGTTGAACACCATCGTTAAGCACCCCCAAGCACCTATACGCATCTTGCAGTTAAAGACGTTTCCATGAGATTCACCTCCATTATTATCCTCATGAATAATCCTCACCATTATTTGCATTCTTGATTAAAGTTTCCCGTTTGGACAGAGAGCGGGCGCTCTTTAAAAGCAAGATGCATATAGGTGCTTGGGGGTGCTTGACGATGGTGTTCTACGGTATGCGGTACTGTTGATCATGTCCCCGATGTGGCAAAAGTGCGAGTAGAAGGTGGGTCTGGAAGGAGTCAATAGGGGTATTGACAATCCGGTACATCAGAATCACCTTGATTTGTGCTCTACGCTCCTGGAGAGTTGGCCACTAGAGTTGCTGTAGCATAGCTGAAACGCTGCTTGTGCGATGGTAATCTCCAGTGACAAATCGGGCATAGCGACGCTGTACCATCTCCAGCTTATGAATGTTGACCTGGGAATGGGGGTCACACACTATGCACGCATACTCCAAGATGGGCCGGACTAATTCCAGGTAGCACAGTTCTTTCGTCTTCCTTGGACAGGGTCTGATGTTTCTCCGGAGCAAGGAGCTGACAGCATTGGCATTCTTCGCTGTACAGACTGTCCCAGATAAAACGAAACCGGGTTTCATGGCAGAAATTTTCTGTCATAATGAATAATTTTGATAAATAAATGTCTGAAAAGTTCTGTGCCTCTTCTTTCATTTGATGTACAACGTATGGCACATAATTCAAGCATGACTGCATTAGAACAATGGAAAGTGGTGTTACCAAAGTTCCATTTGCACGCAGAAATTGCAAGTTTGAGTGAAGTTTTTTGGGTGAGATTTAACGGTTGTAAACGTACTTATTTTTAAAAAAGACAAACACCGCATACAATTTCATATTTGTATCTTTTACATGACACCTTTTGCTAAAAAAAAACAAATGACTTATGCCAGATAACGAGTAAAATGAAAACATGCCTGATTTCTGCCAAAATAAGTGAAAGTTGAGTAAGAAGTCGCTCAGCTTTCCTGACTTAGCAGCTGACAATGGACTTTGATGCATGAGTGAATTTACACAAACATGGGGATCAGGGAAAACATGGGAAACAGGCTAGATCAGGAAAGTTACTCATCTGGGCTGGAATCAAGCATGTTTTCATTTGACTCGTTCTCTGGCATGAATTTTTTTTTTTTGTCACAAGGTGTCATATAAAAGATAAAATTATGAATTGTTATGCTGTGTTCGTCCTTTTTCAAAATAAGTACGTTTACTAACCTTAAAACGCACCCCAAATCCTCACCCAAACTTGCAATTTCTGTGTGCAAATGGAATGTTGGTAACACCACTTTCCATCGCTCTAATTCAGTTATGCGTGAATTATGTGCCATAAGTTGTATATCAAATGAAAGAAGAGACACAGAGCATTTCAGACATATATATATCATCAAGGAAATTATTCATTATAAAATAAAATTTCTGCCATGAAACCCGGTTTCGTTTTTTCTGGGACAGTTTGTAGTGTTGATGTGGGAAGTCTAATTCAGGTTACATTTAATATTCAAGCCAAGGTATTTTGGAGAATCTGCAGTCTCTAGGGGTTGATTGTGGATTCTGTATGAGTGACGAACAGGTTTTCTCTTGTCTTACTCCCTTTTTTTCTTCCTTTTCTATCTCAACCACTAGGACAATGGGGATTTACCCTCGATGGCTTTTTGGTAATCCCCCAAATTATCATTAATGAAATGAAAGGAAATTAAAGATGATCGAGTATATAGACAGCTTTTGTTTAACTTCCGTGGTGTGAAAAAAAAAACGATATACCAATCAGTTTGACAAATAAACCCCTCAAAAAAAAGTTCGGAAACTCAACTTTGATCGATTATATCACTTTTATTGTCAAATTGTATTTTTTCCTTTTAGTGTCATTACAATGCATGATGATTTCCCTTTAAAATGGTACATTATTTGTCATTTATTTTAAATCAGGGAATACGCAGTGCGTTTCAGAATGGATGACGGTCAGAAGTCAAATGTCGCAAAATGGGCCGAAAGTATTCAGTTGGGAAATTTGACTCTTGTGCCGTATTTTTTAATGTTCAAGTTGTATCGAAGAGTGCAGCGTGTTCAAATGATTTAAACTTATCAAATTTGGTATCATTTTAAAGCCCATGTGTCTATCTTTTCAATACGGTTATTTCCCTAACAATTTTATTAACAGGTTAGGTATGGTACAGCTGAATATGGGGAGGGCCGAAAGTGAAATGTTGCAAAATGCATTTCTTTTTGTGAAATTGAAGGCGTTGCATCGAAAAACGACTATTGGAGGAGATGTTTTTGGGTTTTAAATTGCATAATACTAATCAGTAAATTTAGCATCATGTGAAAGCGTGTTTATTTCTCCTTAAAATCATGACTCGCCTGTAATAATTATGCTATTGGGGTGTGTGCAGTAAAACCGGATATGGGGGTCTATAAATGCTATGAATTTAAGACCGTGGCTTTTTGTTTCAAGATTCCGGTAAGATATTGTTGTATTAATCATCATTGCGTTTTGCACTATCGGAAAGCTCGTTAATTTACCTTTAATATGATATCTCATTTGCAATGATTATGCTGAATGTGAGTGTGCAATACAGGAAACTCACAAACTTGATGTATTGAAAATGCTTCAAATTTCGCTAAACCTACGCAAACTGGCCAGAACTGGCATATTAGCGCCCTCTTTGACCGTGTAGGTATGCCCTTATTACCACTTATCAAACGGTAGAAAGTCGACCTTGCAACGTGTCATTTTGAGCCCCATACATTTAGAGGTACTACACACACCTCAATCACATAACCACTATGAATGGGGCATTATTTCATTGACAAATTAACACGCTTTAACATAATGTTGAATTTCATAATGATTATATAAAGTAAAGTACTAAGATATCCCCACAAAAAGTCGTTTTTGGATGTAACGCCTTCAATTTCACACAATCAAATGCATTTTGCTTACATTTTGCTGTCGATCCTCCCGGCTTGGTACGAACAGTCACGTCACGTTCACGTTTACGTCACGTGAAGGTTTTGTACCTTTTGTGAAACAGGTCACCCAAATCTACGAAGTGTCACGTTCAGGTTCTGTACCTTTTGTGAAACAGGTCACCCAAATCTACGAAGTGTTGGGCTACGTGACCCAACAGTTTGTAGATATACTATATGCAATTCATGAAAGCTCACGTAAATTTGCGCTTGTGTAAAACAAATTAATGTAAATTGTCGTTGAGAAGAGACTAATTCTCTGTAAATTTAATCGTGAACGAACCCGTCCTACCTATACTGTACATGTAATATACAATTATAGGCGTACACAGGCCTGGGGGCTGGGGGATGGACACCCCCTACCCCCATCCCCACCCCCTTACATAATTCAAGAAATGTCTTGGTCTCGGCCTCGAAATTTGTGACCGGTCCTGGTCTCGTCCTCGGCTGCGGTCATTTTCTACGGACACCCCCTACCCACACTCCCCCCGCTTACTTCAATTTGTCTGACGAAATATCCCACCCCCCCCCCCCCCCCCCCCCTACACCCACCCCTTGAAAAAATCCTGGGTACGCCACTGCCTACAAGTAGTTCGTATGTCAAATACATTAATTGATTTATTTAATATTGATTGGTTGGTGTGATTGTTTCATTATAATGATTGACTGATTAATTGATTGTTTATTAGATTAAATGACTGACTTATAGATTGACTCGATTCAATAACCATAAATAAACACTATTAGTCAAATCATTGTTTTATTACTTTTAAACTCGTTGATCACTGCTGCCAGTCACTCACTCACTCACTCACTCACTCACTCACTCACTCACTCACTCACTCACTCACTCACTCACTTTCACAGGCATGCACATACAACGCCGTTAAGGGCCAGTAAGCGCAGACGTCGAGCACGGGAACTTCAGGCGTATGCGAACTGAATTGTCCGCTGCGTGTAGCAATTCAGCTGGAAATCAACATTTGCCAAAATCCACGCACGACACGTCTTTAGAAATACTCCAATAACAAGACAAATAATGCAATTGGTATGGTTGTACATTAACTAAATGACAGAACTGCATATTATCGTCTCAGATTACTCTGAATTATGCACGTACATATTATAAACATAATGATTAAAAAGATTTGATAAGGGGGTATCGGCATTTTCGTCGACATTTTTAAATCTCTTTGTGCGTGTATGTCTAGTCTTAGTAACAAGCGTTTGCAATTTTAAAAATCTTGATTAAACGCTCACGTCACGATTTGGTTAACGCGACACTTCGAGTTTTACCGGCATGGAAAACGACAAATTGTTGGGTCACTTTACCATACACTTCGTAGATTTGGGTGACCTGTTTCACAAAAGGTACAGAACCGTTCACGTGACGTCAACGTGAACGTGACGTGACTGTTCGTACCAAGCCTAATTTAATCGTACATGAAAATAGCATCAATGTTCACCCTTGATCAACACTTTGGTCGCAGCTAAAGGCCATACCAATGTCCATAGCAGATCTATTAAAAAAATATATATATTCATCTGTACAAATAAAACAATATTTTATAACAGGTCCTATTATGGAACAGACAACCCAATTAAGAGGCTTTTGGAGGTTTTAAAGGGGATCAACACCCCGAAATAACTTTCTAATTATGAAAGAGAATAGTTTAAAGGGATCTAGTAATTTTGTTGGCATGTGCAAAAAGTGATTCATCGTTGATACAATATATTTCGTTGTTATCTGATATGTCCACTGGGTATTGCGTGAAAATTCAAAGTTAAATGGACGTTATATGGCCGAGTAATCAGCAAAAATGCAAAGTGATATTCACTAACTCATTACACTTACTTTGTACACGGCTTAAATGATCCCATAGACAGTTTAACATCTGAACGAAATGGAAATTTGAAAACCCAAAACATGTCCCATGATTCTATTGTTAATTATATGAATACAACAAGTTTTGAGGGAACCACTAGAGTTCGAAGTAAGTATTGAGGATTTGGACAATGTTACTAAGTCCCTTTACTTACAAAACGGTTTCAAAGCTTAACTATCTTGTTCACCGCTTGTAGACATGGTAAAAACAATTTAATCGTGCATGAAAATAGCGTTAATTTTCACCCTTGATGACAATTTTGGTTGCAACTAAAGGCCTTACTTATATCCATAACCGATCTAAATATACTAATCTATCTAAATAGAAACATATTTTAAAACTGGTCCAATTTTGAAGCAGACGAACTTCTTCAGATGATTTTAAAGGTTTTAAAGGGAACCACCCCCCCCCCCCCCCCCCGAAAAACTCTCTAATTATGAATGAGAATATGTTAAGTAGTCCATTAAAGGGGCTTAGTAACATTGTCCAAATCCTCAAAATAAAATTTTAATTCTAGCGGTTCCCTTATACCTTGTTGTATTCGTATTAATAATAAAATCATGGGACAGGTTTCGGTTTTTCAAATTTCCCTTTCGTTACAAAGATATGTATGATTGAAGTATTCAGATAAGAAAAACTTCGGGCGAGTTTTTCGTCCGTGTACAAAGTGAGTGCAGTGAGTTACTGAATATCACTTTGCATTTTCGCTCATTACTTGGCCATACAATGTCCATTTGACTTGAAATGTTCACACAATACCCTGTGGACATATGAGATAACAACAATATACATTGCACCAACCATTCATCACTTTTTGCACATGTCAACAAAGTTACTAGATCCCTTTAATTCCATGCACCAAAAAGTGAAGAAAAATATATATTATTTCCAGAAAAAATATTACAATAATTTGAAAATGCCTCATACGAAATGATGTGCTCATGGGTTTGCAGACAAAGACTACAGATATATACAGAGTGTATAACAACAAAAAAGGTACTCGAAGATAATCATTAATCGTCTATGTACCTACATGTATATGCCAAAATAACTATAGTCTGTTTCTGCAAATCCATGAAAGTTTGTTCGCAGTATATAGTAATGGTCATACAGTTTTAATACAACTACATGTATTTTGAAGTGATGCATTATTTCAATGATTCCTCGCATAAAAGCCCTGTGCACAAAATGGCTCTTGTGTAACGTCAAATCATGGCTATTTTAGCCTATGTTTAATGTGGGGGCTCCGGTACGGCGCCCCAAACTCCTGTTCTAATAAATAGGTGCTAAGGGAGCCCTGTATGGCGATTGTATCCGGCAGGTAAAGGTAATCGAGAAATGTGACGCTAAGCCACCTGACTATGTATGCTTTTCCGGAAAATGAAGTTCAAATTGAGAAATTATAACATTAAATTTGTCACAACTTCGGAACTAAGTTCAAGTTTTATTTTCCTTTTTCAACAAAACACATGGGTGGAATTCACAAAGGAGGTTTGTAGGAGGTTTGTACAAACCATGGTTTGACGATGGTTTACATCTATGGAATGCCATTTGTAAACTGATGGAGCCATTACGTTTCACTAAGTTAGCCGTGATCTCCACCACGGTGGAAATCAACTCAACCATTTTAATAGCTTTCGTCAACATTCCATGCCCTGTTAACTGCCCCCCGAGACCTAGTGGTATTATAGAGATAATCTCCTCCGGTTACAGGCAGTAAACCGATAAGAACGGTGTAAACGATGATAAAATTCTACTAGAGGCACGAATCTCTCAACCTCTCCTCAGGCCTGAGAAGCGGATATTTTCTAACTTGGGTGAAACGTAATGGAAGGAATGTAAACTCCTTACTTGTTAACAATGTGGATGTACAATTTACTTGTATACTAGCAGCATTTCATAGATGTAGACCATCGTCAAACCATGGTTTGTACAAACCTCCTACAAACCTCCTTTGTGAATTCCACCCATTTTCTTTGTAGCTCGATGGCTGAGCACCGGTCTAGCAATCCGGAGGTCTCGGGTTCGATGGCTGCAGAGCACCGGTCTAGTAATCTGGAGGTCTCGGGTTCGATGGCTGAGCACCGGTCTAGCAATCCGGAGGTCTCGGGTTCGATGGCTGAGCACCGGTCTAGCAATCCGGAGGTCTCGGGTTCGATGGCTGAGCACCGGTCTAGCAATCCGGAGGTCTCGGGTTCGATTCCCAGAGAAGCCTATTTTTCTTTGCTCATTTTCAATCATTTAAACTATTTATAGTCAGTTTCCTCTACGTTTGAATTTAATTCATAAAAATATGCATCACTTCGCGTGATCCCGCGCACTTTCTTTAGAAAAGTTGATTTAATTATCCTTGGGTTAGTGCCCGGTTTATAGCTTCTGACTATTCGAGCAATGGAAAGGATTTCATGGGAACGTCCCCTATTCAATGGTTTTTGTGGCTCGATGGGTTGAGCACCGGTCTAGCAATCCGGAGGTCTCGGGTTCGATTCATTCAAAATATTTATAGGCAGTTTCTTTTACTTTTGAAAATACATATACAATACAGTGATAATGATGATCAATACAAAAGAACGATTATTTATTTATTTACGATACATACAAATATTTGTGGGTTAGATTGATTGTTGCCGGAAAAAATACGCCATGAGATAACATCGTTATCAATACTACTTCCTGTTACCTGTTTTTGTTTTTTGTTTACCTGGGACTGTTATTAACTGTAATATGAAGGGAAAAAACATATATCTGACCTTGTTTGTTCATACGTTAGATGTTAATTATATACGTTCAACGTCTATTTATACCTGGAATTTGTTTACCCGTTGATTAATACTACGGAAAATATATTTTGCTATTCATCGTTGACCTTGTTGGTTTAACGCATTGGGTGAATTTGTTTACCTGTTGCTTAATATACTACGGAAAACATATTTTGCTATTCATCGTTGACCTTGTTGGTTTAACGCATTGGGTGAATTTGTTTACCTGTTGCTTAATATACTACGGAAAACATATTTTGCTGTGCATCGTTGACCTTGTTAGTTAAACACATTGGGTGATAATAACCGACATACTTTCAACGACTATTATTTTATACCAGGCATTTTGACCAGTTCTTAACTATTCATGTATGTTCTATGAAAACATATCTTGCTATTCATCGTTGACGTCATTAGCTCAATACTTTTGGCGCTAATAACACACGTTCAATGACTATTTATACCAAGTAGATCCAATGAAGTGTGTAACAAACCAAATAATGCTTACTTTCTTATCAACAGGATTAGGGTTGGGGTTTAGGGAAACTTGGGTCAAATTATGGTTTCTTTAGATATTTTAGTGAACAAAAATAGTCTTCTCTAGCATTTTATTCCTACTAGCAACCATTAGAACACCGCAGAGCAGATACAGTTTGAACAAACAGAACATTACTGCCTCATTAACACTTTCTTCTTCAGTTTTGGTATAGAGGGTGCTTCAATAATTTGTGTGTGTGAAGTAATGATAAACTGAGTGTACAATTTGAAAGAGCACACAATTTTAATGACAGAATCAACTTTATTTGATCACAATCTGTTCAGAAACAGTTGAAATATCCATAAGTATATCAGATTGGAATAAATGTGGGGCCGGGGGGGGGGGGGGGGCAAACTTTTGTTCAATCTTTAATTATTTTTTTTTAGATGATACACAATTTTGAAAATTGATTTTGATGATCTCTATATTGAATATTTTTAAAACCAAACATCACATTAACATTTGTTGATAAAAAATGGTTGAAACCTCATTTGTCTGGAGGGCGCCCTCTTGTGTTGACGCCTGACGGCTGCTTTTTTAATGAGTACAGCCCTTTTTTAATGAGTACATTTGGCTTTGGACCGTCATTTTGTAGATGGGTAGAAACTTTTATATAATAATGCTCAAAGTTGTGTTTTTAATGGGGGCGCGTCTACTGGATACTTTGATATTAAGAGAGGTGTTAGACAGGGGGACCCCCTGTCCCCATATTTGTTTATACTTTGTATTGAAATTTTAGCACGTTCAATATACAAAGACCCAGAAATTCAAGGATTTATGTTTGATAATGTACAAGTAAAACAAATTCTTTATGCAGACGATATGACGCTCTTTATTCGGGATTCCAAATCATTATAAAGGTAGAGAAATAGTTTGAAAGTTTTGCTAGAAATTATGGATTGAAAATGAATAAAGAAAAAACTTTTATATTATTGTTAGGCCCTTCTCAAAAGGAAAGTATTATTCTTTCATTTGGTAAAATAGTACAAATAGTCAAGATTTTGGGCATTTATTTTTATTTAGATGTTGAAGTTCAGGAAAGGACAAATTATAAGGAAATTTTGAGTAGAATAAAAAAAGTTGTTGTCTTGGTGGAAGCAAAGAGACTTAACTTTAATGGGGAAAATTCAATTGATAAAAACGTTTATTTTGTCAAAATTGATTTATGTATCGGCGCTGACACCAGTACCGAATTGGGTACTTCAAGATTTGGATAAATTGGGTTTTGACTTTTTGTGGAATGGAAAAGATAAGATCAAACGAAATGTTATGTTCTTGGATGATTGTAAAGGTGGACTTAGACTAAAAGACTTTCATTTAGTTATTTTAGTGCAACGGGGGATGCAAAAATGAGGTGGAAACTGTATTTTAATTATTTAACTAAAGATGTTGGAGGAAGTTTGATATTTTATAATAATGCAACCGTAGGCATATCTGAATTAGTATTACCAGCATTTTATAGAGATATGTTAGACGTTTGGATGGCCACGAAAATATTTTTGTTAAAAAGAGATACATCTAAAAGGAATGAGATTATTTATAATAATAGATTTGTTTTTATTGATGGCCATGTTCCTTTTGATGAACAACTATTTTTAAAAAAATGTTTATAAGTTGCATCATATTGTTGATGGAGAAGGCAATATAAAAGCAATTGAGGAATTCCAAAGAAAGGGTTTAAATACTTTAGAAATTACTAAAATACAATATATTTTTCTTGGCATTCCACCTTCATGGAAACCATTTTAAAATAAGAATACTCACTCAAATACAGATAGGAAAGTAGATATACTTTTTAATTTTTGAAAGAGTATATTTGTTAGATCAAATTACTTCAAAAATGATACATGCATTTTTATTAAATAAGAGATTAGAAAAATCATATGCAGAACGAAATTTAGAGCAGATATATACTATTAATGGGAAAGATATACACTCAATCAATATTTGTAAGACTTAAAAAATGTACTTTGAATAGTAAGCTTCGAGAATTTCAATTTAAAATGCTTTATAATATTATATATACTAAATTACATTTATATACATTTAAAATGGTTAATAGTAATTTATGTTCTTTTTGTGGTAAATATGAAGAAACTTACGAGCATTTATTTTGTCTTTGTGAGAAAGTAAAACCAATTTGGGAAGAGTGTGGGAACTTATTTAATTTAGTAGATATTAAACATATAAATTGGAAAGGTATGCATGTATGAATAGTTGAGTTACATATAGGGAAGGAACAGTTATTAAATCATATAATAATTTTGATAAAATATAGGATATTTATAGATTGTAAAACATAAAAAATAAACCACCAACTGCTTTGGAGATTAAGAAAAGATTATTAGAAAAAAAGGAAAGGAAGAGAAAACATTAGCTGGGGACCGAGGTACACTAACATATCATTTTAGAAAGTGGGACAATTTAGAATAGCTTCGTGCAGTGTATCGAAAATAAGGTGGGGAAAATAGAGCCCTTATGATCTGATGATAAATGACGCAAAGAACGACCTTCCATTTGTATGGATGGTATTGTTTTTAAAGAGGGTTGAACAAATAAAATGTAAAAACTTAAAGGGATAGTTGAGTTTTGGTATAGAGGGCGCTACACAAAATAATTTTGTTGTGAGATAATGAAAAACTGAGTGTCAAATTTGAAAGAGCATACAATTTCAATAACAGAATAAACTTTATTTGATCAAAATCGGTTCAGAAATTTGGCTGAAATATCCATAAACATAACCATTTGTAATAATTGTGGGGCCCCACAATTATTCGATAATTTTGAACCAGCCGTTAATTATTTTTTTTCCTCTTTTCAAAAATTTACAAAAGAGGTTTTTAAAGGGGTAGTTTAGTTTTGGTAGAGAGGGCGCTGCACATCACAATTTTGTTGTGAGGTAATGAAAAACTGAGTGTCGAATTTGAGAGAACATGCAATATTAATGGCAGAATAAACTTTATGTGGTCAAAATAGACCCAGAAACGGCTGAAATATCACTAAATATATTTTATCTTATAATTCTTTGGGGCCCAAATAATTAGATGATTTTTAGAAAAAAATAAAAAAATGCTCGCACTTATTCAAAAAATTTCAAAAGCGTTTTTTAAAATAGTTGTTGATGATCTCTCTATTTAATCATTATATCAATAAAACATAACATGCATAATTTTGTATGAAAAATGGTTGAAACCAATGCCTTTTTAAAAAGCGCCCTCTTGTGTTTTAATGGCGCTTTTTGAATAATAACAGGCTTTTTACTTAGTCGTTTGTAATTGTGTATACCTTTCGAGCATGGTGGAGTTATAACTATTAGTTTACAATATTACTGTGCAGTTTTTGGCGACTAAAGTTCAGCCTTACCAAAACTAAACTACCCCTTTAAATAGTTGTTGATTATCTCTATCTAATCACTATTTCAACACAACATCACATGCACAATATTTTATTCTAAATGGTTAAAACCAATGAGTTTTTAGAGAGCGCCCTCTTGAGTTTTAACTGCTCTTTTTGAATGATAACAGGCTTTTTACTTAGTCATTTGTAATTTTTCATTCCTTTCGAGCATGGTGGAGTTATAACTATTAGTTTGTAATGTAATTGCGAGTTTTGGTTACTAAAATTTGACAAAAACTGCACTCTCTTAAACCAAAACTCAACTATCCCTATTATCAACTATTATATCGGTAATTAGAAATGGTACTTATACCATGTATACACAATAACTACTTAAGTGGTCTGTTTTTCAGCAGCTGCTGGCTTTAAGTTTTGTTCTTTTTTCTTGAAGTAATTATTTTCAATGATACACATCACTGCCAATTATTGACGGACAATTAACAAAGGAATTCACGTCAATTTCGATAATTAGATGCGAAGAAGGTGAACAAGCGTACTGAGTATTTATGATTAGTTTGTGTGAGTGGTTTGAATCCATGTGAGAGTAAACTTAATATACTTCTCTCCAAGTGCTCGCATTCTTGTGAAATCCGTATTTAAACAATTATTTTTCCTTGTCGCGAGGATAGGCGACGCTCAGGCGTCGCCATTGAATCACGCATGATACGGCCGCGTCCGGTCGACGCATTAAAACATGCAGGGAGCCGGCGGAATCGACCGGTCTGGCTATAGGTAAAGCCTGAACGGCACTGTTCCCCTCGCTGCCTCATAATGTTCATCTTGAAGTTTCATTTAGTTTTCGACTTTGACTTGTATTTAGACCGATTTATGCAACTATATTGATTTCATTTGGTATTTCAACAAAATGTATTCATATCCAAGGCTGGACAGCACGTTTATTTGGAAATGTACAAACCTCGACCGGTCCTCAAGCATATCTTTAATGATTCCCCTTCAAGTGATCACATACGTATGATATTTTATTAATTGGACCTTCTCATGGGTACTTATAAGATCAACTCTATATATAATGTATAGTGCATTGAGGGATAAGTTTTTATTTCATGCAAATATAATTCGATGAAATTAGTGCACTATCCATGAAGGGTAAACATCGCGTTTTTTCTTCTTTTAAAGATACACTTGAGTATTGGTACTTCCCGAAATGCCCCTTGACACTAAATTGGTTGTTTTTAATTCCATTTGAAAGTTCATTGAATAAAACATGTGATGAAATGAGAATCATTCCCTTTGGAATGCTCTCATAGTTGTAAAATTTGATTTCAAAATATTTTATTTATAAGTCTACCCTGCTGGGGGACATCTTGACTTTTTAGAAAAGACCAACAATTCTTATAGACTTCTTTGAAAAAAATAAAAATAGGTTTTTAAATAGTTGTTGATGATATCTCTATTTAATCATTATTTAAAAAAAAAAAATCACATGCACAATTTTGTATGAAAAATGGTTAAAACCAATGAGTTTTTAGAGAGCGCCCTCTTGAGTTGTAACGGTTCTCTTTGAATGATAACAGGGTTTTTACATAGAAGTGTGTAAATGTGTATACCTTTCGAGCAGGGTGGAGTTATAACTATTAGTTTGTACCGCAATGGTGCAGGTTTTGGTTACTAAAATTAAGTTTGGACAAAATTCAAATATCCCTTTAAGTTAATAATTATATCATATTCCTTATTTTAAAAATTATGAGTTAAACATGTTAAACGTGTGGGGCTCCTTAAAACCATGAATATTTCAAACTATAATTTGAATTATGAAGTCAATCATATCATTGAACTTTATCAGTAGGTTTCCTGTGCAGTGTATCGAAAATAAGGTGGGAAAATAGAGCACTTATGATTAAAATCACTTCGGTGAATTTTAGCCAGTTTGTCATTCGACATTACTCTTAGTTGATTAATTATCAATTAATAAATGTGTTCTTTCTGATTTGTGTTTAATGTGTACATGTATGAGTGGGTGATGTAAAATTGTATATTGTAAGGAGATACAATTTGAATTGGTAGGATTATCATTCACAACCGCAATCAACATCATTCATCATTTGCAACAGGAAGAACATTTTTAAAAAAACACCAACATGAAGTATTTTCGATTCAACTGTTTTTATTGTGCATAGTAAAAATGCATGAGTGCAAGAATAATATACCAAAAATATATAAACATGTACGTCATATAAATTTGCATTATATATATATGTAAATATTACATACAATTATAGACTTCGATTTACATATTCACGAATTCACTATAAAAATATGTATTTATATAATAAATATATTATGCAACTCGCTTTGGTTCTGAAAATGCTCTTGAAGCCTTTTTGTGCTGAAAAATATATAATTTTCAATAGTATATAGTTGCGATAATCATATTTATAATGTTATAATAATAGCTGAATAATAACATTATATATCATAATACAACCAGAACATATTCAAGAACAATAATTTACATGTGAATTTCAAATTTCGGAGTGCTCAATTCATCCACAATAGATTCCATACACGCATTATTCGTACATGCGGTGTATGATCAAGTCAAAGATTTGTTATACTGCTTTTAATACAACATTATATCATAACTCTAGCTTCTATAGTACCAAATAAACTTAGTGAGTGGAAATCTACAGGAATACTCATAGTCATGATACCGAGTATCGATGTACCTGTCCATGGCCCCGTTGCAGAAAGAGATACAAGCGATTGTAAGTTACAATTAATCGTAACTCAGAAAACATGCGCGTTTCAACCAATCAGATTTGCGCATTTTTAATACATGACCTGAATTACACTTAGTTGTAACTAACAATCAATTGTATCACTTTCTGCAACGGGGCCATGAGTGGTGACGGCTTAATCTAATTGTAATATAAGATTTGAAGTAGTAGTAGTAGTAGTAATAGTAGTAGTAGTAGTATTAGTAGTAGTAGTAGTAGTAGTAGTAGTAGAAGTAGTAGTAGTAGTAGTAGTAGTAGTAGTAGTAGTAGAAGTAGTAGTAGTAGTAGTAGTAGAAGTAGTAGAAGTAGAATTATGTAGTAGTAGTAGTAGTAGTAGTAGTAGTAGTAGTAGTAGTAGTAGTAGTAGTAGTAGTAGAAGTAGTAGTAGTAGTCGTAGAAGTAGTAGTAATATTTTTTAGTAGTAGTAGTAGTAGTAGTAGTAGTAGTAGTAGTAGTAGTAGTAGTAGAAGTAGAAGTAGTATTATTATTATTATTAGTAGTAGTAGTAGTAGTAGTAGTAGTAGTAGTAGTAGTAGTAGTAGTAGTAGTAGTAGAAGTAGCAGTATTATTAGTAGAAGTAGTAGTAGTAGTAGTAGTAGTAGTAGTAGTAGTAGTAGTAGTAGTAGTAGTAGTAATAATAGTAATAGTAGTAGTAGTAGTAGTAGTAGTAGTAGTAGTAGTAGTAGTAGTAGTAGTAGAAGAAGGAGTAGTAGTAGTAGTCGTAGTAGTAGTAGTCGTAGTAGTAGTCGTAGTAGTAGTCGTAGTAGTAGTAGTAGTAGTAGTAGTAGTAGTAGTAGTAGTAGTAGTATTAGTAGTAGTAGTAGTAGTAGTAGTAGTAGTAGTAGTAGTAGTAGTAGTAGTAGTAGCAGTAGTAGAAGAAGTAGTAGTAGTAGTAATCAAATGTAATGTATGAGTATAAGATCATTTAACTGATTTCATTGTTGTTTCATTGAAATACTGTAATAGTTAAAACTAGTGATATTTCTAGTGTTTTACTGTTGATACAGGAGACATCGCACCACATGTATAAATACATTGTTTACAGAATATCACAATATGGAACATAGTTGTGCAATATCTTAAAGTGCCTAGCAATTTTAAGTGCGCACAAAATAAAACAATGATTAGATTTCCATATTGTAACAAAAATTAATCTGAATATTTTCTGAAATGTATCGCAGAGAAACTGGCTTTAAAACAACACGTGGTAGTATTGAACTATCACACCGTGCTGGTTGAGAATGTATATAATACCAAATATTGCTATCCCCATATTTTGTACAGGGTCCACCAAATTCCCGTAAGCAATGGGTTACATTATAAAGACTCTCATTTGCTGCGTATTCACAACATTGCACCTGGAATGAATGACAAAAGCAAAGAAATACCGGCCACTTAATATGTCACTTAATTATGCATGTTATGTACACCGTGCTAAAACGATTGCTAACTCTGTTTTTCTGATTCATTTCAACGTAAAAGGGGTCACCACGCAAATGACAACACATGGTTATATGTTTTGGTATCCGTAGTTTGATATTGAATAGACAAGAGTTAGTCCTGTAGGAATACGGAAGGTATGACCACCCTGCCAAGCCTGTTAAGGTTAACCCTTTGGAAATCAGATTCGCAATTGGTGGGATCCCTTCTTAGCATGCTTAGGTCGCTATCATAGTACGGAGTGTCCTCTTGTTTGGACATGGGATCGCTTTTGGACTGTTTTACAGAATGATGTTGTTGACGCATTGGACTGCGTTGGACATATTGGAATGAGTGCGATGGATGTTCCCCTCCTCTCCCGAAGCCTCTTGCGTCGTCGTACAGAGACGGTTGTCGAATTACCAAGACATCGGGACGCTTTCGCGGCACATGCTGAGGACTCTCCGATAACGACTTCAGATTCGGGAACGACGCCGGGAAAAATCTTTCTCCCGTCGTCGAAGTTGCTGTCGCCCAGGCTGATGATGGCGGAGAAGGTGGTGTCATTTCTGTGACCGGTGACGAGAAGTTTGCAGAAAAGGACTTCGGGAAAAACCTTTCTCCCGACGTCGGCACTGGCGGGGACGTTAGCGCCGGTGATGGTAAACTTGATCTTGACGGACTGCAGTGGGCTGAGCTGGGCCTGCTGCTACATGCCGAACGGCGACCAGAGAAGTCGATGTATTGGACACTAGCGCAATGTTGATGATGTTGATACTGCTGAGGATGAGGAGGATGTTGGTAATAGGACTCGTCCTGGATGTGCCTGCCGCATTCACACGGTGGGAAGTTGAAGAACGGAGACGGTGGGGATGGGAGGGTAGGACACGGCGAATGCAGCGAGAGGCTATCGGGACACCTGGATGATGGTTTCTGCGGGTCAGGGAACAAGGCCGACGCGGGAAGAGGGGGCAGCGGCATGTACCGCCGATGGACGTCTCCCTGTGCTCGCCTATTCCAGATGTGTCGAGGTGAGGGCTGTAGATACAAGTAACAAAATGAAATAAATCATAATTATTAGAAAAATTACATAAACAATATTAAGATTTACTTTTACTTACACATTTATCTGGACATTATTTTGATAAGGTATTTGATATTGTACATAATGCTGAAACTTTCATGTATCCCTCTTTATATCATTCGCCTTGATTTAGGCCAAGTTTTAAACAAAAAGAAAATGATTAGAAGATAAATTGTACCTGAAATTATATGCCCCCCCCCCCCCCCCCCGCAGTATAGATAACGAATATAGATTTGGTCAATAGTCCGACGCACTAACAAAATTTACTTACCGTTGGCGGACGCCTGGTCGGAGTAGATCGGGTGCTAGCGTTTCCTTTCCGGCAGCTCTCAAGACTTTCGTAGCGTGGATCATCTAGCTCGTAACCCTCTGGAATGCTGGGACGAGATGTCAACAGCGCACCGTTTTCCTTAGACGCCCTCCATGTTCCGGCTGGACCTCCGGAAATTCTTCCAGGCGACAGGGTGGAGATGGATTCCGAATGTAGAGTGCAAGGGGGATTCAGGTCTGGTTCAAAGGTCATGTACATTTCATCAACATTCTCTTCGGAATTTAATTGGAAATCCACCTGTTTGGCCGGGGAAACTGGGGTTTGTAAGGACCCCACATGGGAATCCAGATACGCCATGCCTGTCTGGTTGCCGCAACTGGTTTCCTTGGACATCGACATCGTTCTGTGACAGCTGTCACCAGAAATTATTGATGCTCTGTTTACATTCGCCTTTCTGAGGTTATAGATGTTGTCCTGGCTAAAGTTTTTAGACACTAGGTTTGGATCGATGTAGACGCAACTTTCAGGCAAACCCTTCCGGTTAGCCTGGTCAGATGGCGCGGGACTGGTATCAAGAGGTGTTGATTTCGAGTGCGCATCTCGCCAGAGATCCTTGACAGATTTCTTCAATCCCGTTTTCTGCATCCTCCTGGGCGATTCCATCCGCCGTAGATCCGGGACGCTTTTGCAATACGATGACTTGTCTTTTCGACGCAACGTCAAATTCAACTTTGGAAATTTGTCCAACAGACTGAACATGGCCTTCTTCGTCGAAAACCTATCCTCAAAACCCGGCAGTACCTTCTCCTTCTTTTCGCAAAACGGTGAAGGCGTGCTGGATACCTTTTTCATCCCTCCTCTGGTGCTCATTTCCTTTGACCTCCGCACTTTCTCAGCCGTTGAAAGCTTCCTTCCTGGTCTCAAATTGATGAGCGTGTATGAATCGGAGAGGGAGCGACGTCTCGTGTCGATGTTGTGTGTGACTGCTTCTCGTGTCGGCGTTGACTGACTTTGCCTGCGGATCCGAACTTCGTAGAAGGAATCGTGCGTCGAGCTACCACTTGAATCGCTTCTTATCACCTCAGAAGAGGCTTGATCGAACGTGAAGGGTGTTGATTCGCTGGTTACCCAAGAGTTACTCTTTGGTCCCATCTTCTGACTGTGGCGCGCAACGACGCATTGATCGCTGCACGTTCTTTGCACCAACTTCAGCCCCGATAACCGTGGATTACCCATTGTTCTTCTGCGAATCGTCTTAGAGTCGCTCTGCGCTCGGTCGCTCCTCATGTGTACATTATGATCAAACGGCATTGGCTTGTTTTCCGGGTGCTCCGGATGATTTAAGCTATAGTTCGATGTCTTCCAGTGCGGCGCGCTTTCTTTGTGAGGCTTATCTCTGCATTCGTTTGAAACGTCGTTCCCGCATTCGTTGGAAACTTCGTTCTTGACAGTAATGTCATTTTCAATCGACGTTCGGTCGTCGTTTGAATTGAAACAATTTCTCTGATAACCAATCGGAGGCAAGAAAGGGATGGGGTCTGTTTGCATCTCCGTGTCCGTTGTAGACACTACTTTCTGCTTCGCTAAGCACACACATGGCACCGGGCCTTTCGTGTTTGAGTCGGGACTGTCCTGTGCGAGTTGACAAATTTTAGAGTCACCTGCGGTCGCGAAGTTATCATGGCTACCACATGACCATATCGCTGTGACAAAGTCTCCATTACAGACTTTGATTGGAATAGACTCTTCGTATACGACTTGACTTTTCGGAAGAGAATGAAACTGCATACAGAGGCAACCACTATCGTCGGGTCCTTGGATTAAAGGAGCATGATTGTGATGAAGATGATGATTCATTGTATTTACGTCGGTTTTGTTGCAGTTATTATTTCCATTGGAAATTAAATTGTCTTTCTTACTTTTGCTGCGCTGGGATTTCAAGCGCCGAAGAAGCTTGGTAAGAAGCGGCTTGTCGCTTTCTTTGGTCTCCATCTTTCCTTGCAAAGTAGTGAAGACTCGTCGAAAATTGACGCAGTAACTACTTCCACAGTAATATCAAAGCTCAAGTCAGGCTACCTGCAATGGAAATAAGAAAGATAGGGAACCGATTAATGGTCAGATCTATATCGCAGCGATGACTGTGCCTTTCACTGGCTATTGTAAACTGGCGTTCGCATATCAGTTTTGCAGAGACTCGTCCGGAGAGGTTGCCAGCGCTAGAGACAATGATACTGTCACGGGTAATTTCACTCTTTTTATGTACTCGGGGAACCTGCGATTGAAACATTGTTACTCGATTGTCATTCGTTGAACAAAGACGAAGGTTTTACCGGACGTGCGTGTCTGCATTCTCTGAATGATAACATTCAAATGCAAAATAATTAACTGTATCACTGACAATTGAAGATTGAATCCTGACTTGGGATTATAACGATAAGGCAGCATGATCAATATGAAAGGCTTCACTGGAATATAACGAAGCCAACATTCTCTGAGTTTTAATCTTATATACCGAGGTTTACCAGCTAATTTACACCAAGAGCTATTGGCTGGATGCCCAACACGATTTTGCCCGAGTATTACATGCTTGTGCGAAAATATTTTCTTTTATTCCAGAAATAACACGATTTGCCCGTATCTGCATCCGGTGAAATTAGTCCGAATTTTAGGTGCCTTTAATTTTGCCCTAAATTTTAAATGACATATTTCGCCCAACTTTGAGGGTTTTTTACCTGAATATTGCCGTTTCTGAAACACAACTTGCATATATTACATAATGAGGCGAGATTCACCACAAAACCTGAGCTCGATTTAATATATACCCATGCATGGTTAGAGCAATTACAGCAGATTGACAGTACTAATCTGATTCGAACATTATACTAGGAATAATCGTTTGCAGTAATCAGGTAATAACCAATGTTCTTGATCTGAAGTCGATCGACAACAAATATAGCACCTGCCGTCTCTATGAACCGCCGTCCCGGGAATTGGGGAATACTTACGATGGGTTTCCATGGCAACGGCACATCGCCGCGCCGAGTCTCTGGGAAAATGAGAGCTCAGAGATTCCACACGCATTTGAAGCAAGCTATTAAAGGTAATTATCATTTTTGTTTGTCATAAAGTGCAAAAACATTAGTTGGATTCCCGATGGTCAAATATATACAGTTTTAATTGCATCGATCTGCTCGTTAATTAAAACGTAAAAATGCCATTACAAACGGATGAGTTTGGACGGACATATATATATATATATATATACAGGGTGCCCCCCCCCAAAAAAAAAAAAAACGGAACGGGGCACTTCCCAAAATATAGTAACAAAATGATTTTGTCCATCTTGGAAAATAATGAGACATCACGTTAGGAGTAGCGTTACATTCGTCGAATGGTTTCGTACAATCGTCGTAATTTCTTCCTATATACAACTTCGTATGACCTGGCAATAATGGCCATTAGACATACGTACACAGGCATTGTATACTTGACTACCTTGGGCAGGTGGGCGTACGTGGACATTTCGGGGCTAAGGTCTTTTGACCTTATAGCATCGTACCTTATCATCTTCACCTGACAAGAAAAGAAAAAAAGGTTTCTCAACATTTAGCTGTCCAAAATTATATACTTTTCATGATTTTGCTTTAGACCGAATAATTATGATATGCTTTAGACCGAATATGATATGATTTTGCCGGAATATAAAATGCTTTTGCCCGTTGGACGTTTTCAAAATCCAAGGGGGAGGACTGCAGCCCCTAAATCCCTCTGCAGACAGAGCCAACTCGATCCGATTCGACTGGTTTCAATCAGGCTAGAGTTGGGCCCGGTCGATCGGATCCGATTCATCGTGTTGAATCGGCCCCAACTGGCATATCCGACTGTCTCTCAACTGGCAAAATGTGTGTCGCGAGGCACTGAAAACTGAGCCGATCCGAACGAAAACCAGTCGAATCGGGTCGAGTCGGCTCTGTCTGCAGAGGGCCTAAATCCCCCGCCTCGTAAATGTCGAACGTTTATGTTGACTACCGATATATTCATATCTACCACTGATAGTTAGTTGAAGAGTTTTACAACAACATATGTCGTTCTTTGATCGAGTAACTGATAATGGTGCCGTCACTGGCGTAGAGAAGGCTCACTTATTTTTTGATAAGAACTTCTTTTTTGTTTTCCTGGAGAGGGGGTACGAAACCCGTGTACCTGTATGGGCAATCATGCTGAAATCAGTCAGGTACAAGGGTGCATGCATCTACATGACACTTCAAGAGTTAAAGGTACTCTAAAACATACCAAAATACCAACACCTAAAAATGAGTATAAACATAGTCAGAAATGCATTATCGTGTCCAATCTGCCAAAAGTAAAGAGCGAAATACAAAAAGGACCAACAACTTATTATTGTTGTAGTTTGAGCACGGCATCATCATGATCATGGAAGTGGAGTGCAGGGGTGGAATAGACCCATTCAACAATGTCCAAGTCTTAGAGCCTTTCACTTGATCAGCTATACATGCTGTGTGAACGCTAAGGGTGTGAAATTATGCATTTAAATACGTTTGACAATCCAAAATTCAGCTTTTTGTAATGTATTTTAAGTTCATCTTTACACTCGAGACACACCCGAAGCAAAGATTATATTTGTCAATGCATCCTTGAATATCCAAATGTCAAAAAGGACCATTAATCATGTTTATCATTGCATTCTAAAAGTGGAATATCGGGGGTGGAATTATAGCGCTTGTCCACCCAAGAGCCTTACTTTAGTCCTGTTCGTTAGTTTTTATAATATATAGTCTGGATATTGGGAATTATGAAAGAGTCCATTTAAATTAATTTAACTAGTGCAGAATCGGCGCTTTGAAATGTTAATGTTTTTTAAGGCCGATCTCTTCACCTGAGACACGCCCTAAGCCAGAATGTGTTTGTCAATGCAGCCTTGTGTCCAAATGTCAAAAGGGACCATTAATCATTGCATTCTGAAAATGAAATATGGGGGTGGAATTACTATACCTAGCGTTTAGACCATCGAATAGGCTTACCCTTTTTCTGCTTGTATAATCTTGTCTGGGTATTGAGAGTTAAAAGGGTGCATTTAAATACATTAAACTAGTCCAGAATTAGCGCTTTGAAAGTTTAATGTTTTTAAGGCCGATCTTTTCACATGAGACACGCCCTAAGCCAGAATTTGTTTGGCAATGCAGCCTTGTGTCTAAATGTCAAAAGGGACCATAAATCATTGCATTCTGAACACTTAATATGGGGGGGGGGAATTATTATATACATAGTGCTGGTCCATTATGTTAAGAGCCTTACCCGTAGTCAGCTTGTATATATGTCTGGATAGGGAGAGTGAAAGGGCGCATTTAAATTCAGTAGTCTAATCCATAATTGGCGCTTTGAAAGTTTAATGTTTTTAAGGCCGATCATTCTGTTCTCTCGAACAAGCCAAAATATGTTTGTCAACGCAGCCGTGTGTCCAAATGTCAATAGGGACTATTAATCATTGTATTCTGAGCACGCATCACCAATAATTGTATTTTGATCACGACATCACGGAAAAGGAGTGTGGGGTGGTAAAGCACCCACCTCTACAAGAATCGTACCCCATTGGAAAGTTCATAAATTGCCCAGGTTCCCGTGGGAGATCAACTTTTGTTGAATAGGGTATCCTAATGAATAAACATAATAACGCAAATGTAAGAGGCAAGGTCCTTCCCTTGCCTGAAGGGACATCAGGGGGTGTTTTACAAATACCCTATAAGTTAAACTTAAAATTACGGAAAACCATTATTTGCTTTGTAAAATGTAAACAATACTTGTTGGATATAACATTACATTTTGTTTAAAAGCATATTAACTATTTTCTATTATCAAGAAGATTGAAGATCTTGATGTGAAATTTATTAAAGGCCCCAAATATTTATGCGCATTTTTGCTCTTGAATATTTGTTAATTCCATGGCTACAAATGGCTTTTCATAACTTAAAGTCCAACCTAAATTTACGTTCAATTGCTTAAAACATTTTGTTCAACACCCCCATGTGGCCCCGGCCTGTCCCTATAATTATACTCTTATATAATTTTGGAAATATTCGTAAAAAGTAAAAGAGACCTAAAATTTGTTTCTATACGAGGCCACCCAACTTTGAACATGATAATCCCAGAAGTACAAAAAGTGACTTAACTTCCTTCTCGTTCTCAATCCAGGGATAGTGAATAGGGGTTCGACCGGGAATCATTTACATTATTTTTCATGGTAGTTAAATTAATGATAATCAGTATATAATATATAGTACATAGTACAGCGTTTTTGTAAATATGAATAATATTACGCTGTAAGTCAAACAAAACTAAACACTCACTGAACTCCACCAAAATGGCACATACCTCTTTCCCCTCTCTTGTCTATCCGCATTAGTCTTTTTTCGTCTGACATCTCTTTGCTTGCAATATATTTTGAAAAATGTTAATATACGTCATCGTTATGTATAATTGCTGTAACTATGCTACACCGTCCAATTTTGACTTGCCCTGGAGTTCGCTGCTGATCTCCGCATATCGGAGGAATAAATACTGGAAGAAGAAGCTATAAGGTCATGTTGTGACATGTACAGATGTATCTTTAAACACACCCTCAGACAAGGGCAGTGACTTTATTATGATATATAATTTTAAAGAGCTGTATAGTGGGGTGTTTTCAATGCCAGCTACGATCCCCACGCAGATAAATCTCTATTTTGAAGTCACCAGACACCACAATCAATTCTTGTCTCTGAAAGATCTGAAGGAGAAAAGCGGATATCGAATGTCTAAATAACGCTCTCCCTTACCAATAAATCTCGCCTTCACTGTCATAGCGCGATATCAATATGCACACCTTAAAAACACTATAGAACAACATCATGATGAGAGGCAAGGAAATGTTTAACATTGAAGAAGGAGAACAAAGGAAGACGAAGGAGAGGCAGAAGAAGAAGAAGAAGAAGAAGAAGAAGAAGAAGAAGAAGAAGAAGAAGAAGAAGAAGAAGAAGAAGAAGAAGAAGAAGAAGAAGAAGAAGAAGAAGAAGAAGAAGAAGAAGAAGAAGAAGAAGAAGGAGAAGGAGAAGAAGAAGCAGAAGAAGAAGAAGAAGAAGAAGAGGAAGAAGAAGAAGAAGAAGAAGAAGAAGAAGAAGAAGAAGAAGAAGAAGAAGAAGAAGAAGAAGAAGAAGAAGAAGAAGAAGAAGAAGAAGAAGAAGAAGAAGAGAAGGAGAAGAAGAAGAAGAAGAAGAAGAAGAAGAAGAAGAAGAAGAAGAAGAAGAAGAAGAAGAAGAAGAAGAAGAAGAAGAAGAAGGAGAAGGAGAAGGAGAAGGAGAAGAAGAAGAAGAAGAAGAAGAAGAAGAAGAAGAAGAAGAAGAAGAAGAAGAGGAAGAAGACTTTTTGACTTTTTAAAGGATAACTTTATTTACAAATAATACATCAAAGTCATATGTTTACAATAAAAGCATAATACAACAAATAATGTGTGCATACACAACAAAATACAAACAAAACATTTTGTCAAGATTAAAGCCATATAGAAACTTTACACAATTGAACCTCAAATAGTGTTTAAGCAAAATTCATTAAAATAGGCCAAATCTCGCAATAGAATCAAGGCACAAAACATAGACCAGTAACACTATCAAAAAGAGACCAATACAAAGAAGCAATTAAATCAACCATGTAAACTTATCATCATCAATAAGGAAGATTTCATAATTGCAAGACCAACGCTTATTAAAAGCAAACAATTATGCATTTTAAAATATTCATAATCCAACAAAATGTTACTTTTACTTTTGATCCTTTGTATCCAAAAAGGAAGTGGGTCATAAAAACAACATTTCCTATACAACCAATACAAAGTACTTTTCAAACCTATAATCAAACAAAAAAGAAGAAGAAGAAGAAGAAGAAGAAGGAGAAGGAGAAGGAGAAGAAGAAGAAGATGAAGAAGAAGACTTTTGACTTTTCAAAGGATAACTTTATTTACAAATTATAAATCAAAGTCAAAGGTTAACAATAAAATGAAGAAGAGGAGAAGAAGAAGAAATAGCATTACCTAAAAGATAAACATGAAGAAGACTGATGATGATGATGATGAACATGAAGATGACGTCCATCAAGATTATAAAATTGCGTCCTGGTGTAAATTCATATAAGAGGAATCTGCTTAACTCGTTCTTTGCCACAGTCGCTGCGTGAGTGTCGCGCTCACGCATCATTCCGTTGTGACAGGGATAAGTGTCCAGCTAGGTATGATTGGCAGTGACGTCATTCGGACAGTAAAAATCCTATTTTTGTTCGTTTTCGAGCCTTCGTACACACGGAGACACACATACAGACTCAAACACAGACATACACACATACAAACGGACAATCAAACGAACAGATATTAACTCAAACTACACACTAACTCGTACATGACGTCACACTGACGCGGAGGACGTCACTCATACAACGTAAACGTTTTTTGTGTGTTAGTTCAATTTTTAAAAATGTACTTGAATAAATACAAATGGAACTAATATGCCACGAAACATTGCTTTTCACGTGACACACAGATAACACACACATTTACGGAGTGATTTGGACAGATATCCCTTGATTAAATTTGCCCTGGATGCATGGACACTTATCCCTTCGAGCTCCACACCGTCACCATCACGTTCATGTCTGAGAGCATGGCGCTTCTCAGTGCGCTATTCCAAATGTGACGTCACAGTAACTTTAATTATATTGGCTTTGCTTGTGGTCATAATCATTAAATCGCTTTGATTATGCCTTATTGATTTTGCCTTATAGCTGTTTACTTAATTATTTTTGGGGAACTATTTTACCTTAAACATATGCCATTGTAATTACCTTTTTATATAAAGAGACTTATCTGTATTTTGTTGTTTTGTTTGTTTTAAGAAAATTGTTCATGTTATGTTTTGAATAAATACAAACATAAAGAAAAACAAAATAATTTCTTTTTACCAGAAAATAATGTGTCGCGAGGGAAGGAGGTGGATGCAGGGTTTTCGAATAATTCGCGAGGAAAGAGTTAATGTGGATGTACGTTTTTTTGCATTCATTTCGTATTGATTAAGATGTCGACCAGCAAAGCCCAGACATGTGATTGTGCATTCCCCACTTGAGTTTTCGCATGCATGATGACGCTGGTAACCAATATAACCTTAAAGCCAAATAACAGTTTTGGGAAAGTTACCGAAAGCATCTTTATTGGCCAAACTGATTGATCAGTATTGTTCAAATAGAATTTTAAAAAGGGATTGTGTGGACAAATCAGAACCATAGTATTGTTAAATGCAGAAATATCAGTTGAAATGCTGACCGCTGACATTGGGCCTAAATTCATCGCCAGTTTGGCCCGTCTACGCCGGCCAAAATTCTGTACGCTTGTTCGCATGCGGAGCCACGTGGCAGCATTTG
This sequence comes from Echinarachnius parma, assembly GCA_037951105.1. NCBI lineage: Eukaryota > Metazoa > Echinodermata > Echinoidea > Clypeasteroida > Echinarachniidae > Echinarachnius > Echinarachnius parma. Next base: position 40,182 of record JBAMJV010007850.1, read on the forward strand.
CCATAGGTTTTGCACGTAGCGAACAATGCGGTTCCGCACGCGGTTGAATTGAACTGTGCATAGATTTATTTTTATTTCGACATTATGTTGCTCAAATAATAAATTTCAACGCAGTTTTTCGCAAAATCTTTACAATTACAGATTAGTTATGATTATATTTTGTTCACATGGTTGGTTTTAAACGCGTATTTTAAATTGTGTGTGTGTGGTGCGTTTATGTTTTTGTTTTTGCTTTACAGGTCTGCACACACTTTTGTGAACTTAACACGACATAATACTGCGTTCTCTTGATATCCCATTATTAAGCTCTTCACTGTTAAAACGCTGTTTAAAAAAACGCTGTGTAAAAATGGTTGTTAAATCTTTTCATGCAACTCTAGATGTATAGCATGATAAATTGTATAAAGAAGGGTTGCGTGTAGCGGCCATTGTTCAAGCGTTGATAAAACGTGTTAAATCACGTGATAGTTTCGACAGCAAAATCACCGCGTCAAAACCCCTTTTGTCCCGTTGTATCATACTTGGTTGTAGAGAGAGTACTTATGTATTCATTTCTTAAATTCTGCACGATGAATGACCGAGGTAAAATTCAAACAAGGGTCATACTTTATCACGTGCTAAACTCGCAGATCATCATGCAAAAAAAAAACTTCAATGATCATCACCCGACTTTTACCAGAAAATAATGTGACGGGAGGGGAATGGTATAGCAGGGATTTCGAACATGGCAAGTTAAGAGTTAATACGAATGTCCGTTTTTTCGCACTTATTACCTATCGATTAAGATGTTGACCAGAAATGCCCAAACATGTGCTCTTGCATTCCACTACTTGAGTTTCGCATGCATTATGACGCTAGTAACCAATATAACCGTAAAAGTCGGCACACACGTTTGTGAACTTTAATACACTGTGAGCTCTTGGTATCGCGTTTTTGAGCACTTCTCACATCGTCCTTGGCTTACACTAATTTAGTGATTAAGTCCAAGCTTTATAGAAAGAGCTTTAATATTTGTATTGATATCCCAATTTTACCAGATGTGTTGGATCCGAAGAGAACGCGCTAGAAACGCATTTATTACACGTGCATCGTGATAAGCTGAAGGTTGTATAGAGAGGGGTACTTATGTATTAATTTCTTAGATTCTTGCAGACTGCACGATGAATGACCGACTTAAAATTCAAACATCAAGGGACAAGGGTCATACTTTATTGTTGTTAAGCACGTGTTTAACTCGCAGAAATTATTTTAAAAAGTGGCGATAACTTCAATGTGCTTGTGACTGCAACAGTCAAAACTCCTAGTAGTTCGTATGTTCAGTGCGCATGGTGCCAGCCTTAGGTTCTAAGTGGATATAAAATTATGCGCGGTAAAATATCGCGTTCACATTATTTACCCTTTTCTTGAGTTTATTTACAAAATGTCCACTTTAACCGAAGACAAGGGGTGAAATAAATTAGAGCACTAAGAGGTCGAATGTGTTGGTGGGTTGGTTGGTAGGTTTCTTTCTTTCTCTCTGTTTAGATTTAACTCTCCGGCATTTTACTGGAGATGATTTTAAAGAGTATATACTAAGAGTTCGGGTGAGTTAATGCTTTACACTATTGTTTTTCTTTTATTATATTACCATCTTGTTCATCTCAAAATGGCACAGTTTCCCATGAGAGGGATATTTAACAAGAACTCTATCTTAGAGTTCAGATGTGATGTTTTATAATACCTTGTTGTTTGTTTGTTTGTATAACCTTGTTCATACCACAATTTGGCCTATAGATGCTGCGCAAAATACTTTAGGTACAGACACGGACACATTTGAATTAAGAGGTTGGAGGCTTGTTATTATTCGTTTTTATTCGACAAAACCCATTTTAACCGTTTTCCCGCTTTGCTTTATATTGATTTTCCATGTAAGGAATATAATAATCACATCAAAAGAGGATGGAAAACTTTGCTTTTAGATTTGGTTTGAGATAATAATAAAGAAAGATTATGACTTGTTTTATCGTACAATTAGAATCTAACTTTAGTAGCCTTATTCTCATTATAAAACGACAAAAATGCGGTACGTGCTCGCACTAGCTGTATACATAATTATGAAGAGTTTCTTGGTATCGCAAACTCCATATAATTAATTCGGAACCAACCAGGCTCCCGCAGTCAATTGGTTGATAATTGTTTTTAGCACCTTCAATTACAAGGAACATCTAACATCTAAAAAAAAAAAGGGAGAGATTTTTTCATTTTGCAGCGAATATATACAACACCCATTTGGATCAGTGTCCCTAAAAATAGTGAAATCTCCGATTTCAGCGCAGAATCTTGTTGGCTTTACATTACTAATAATATAGCACATTATACTGAAGAGTTACGAGACAGATTCATTACAAATACGGGATACTAGGGAGAGGGGCTTATAAAATGTGCTAAATTTAACTATAGCGTTTAACTATTGTTCGACTTGATAGTACCTTCGCAGATCACCTCGGCACGTATAGTTTTGCCATCACCCTCCCAGTCGATGGTTATTTGCTTAATGAGTTGTAATCTATAGTAAAGTAGATTTCACATAGGTATGGAGGTAATCAAATTGAATATTTCAGTAGAGAAGTAAACGAATGGAAATTACAAAATAAAGAAATAGATATATGATATTTACAAAAATGAATGAATACAAATTTATATTATTGAATAGAGGAGTTTATATATATATTCATAAAGTAATCAGGTATTAAAAATATGACCGACAATAAGTTATGGTTTATTCGAAACCAATTTTGGAGCGAATATTTTTGTTGTTGTTTTTGTTTTATGTTTATTGGCGTTCTTCATTCAACATTTACACCAATCTATTTTTTTTTTCTTTCTCTTTTTTTTCAACTCAAATTATTATGTTCCTTTTTAAATATATATAATATGTATCCAAAATAATATGCCAAAATAATTTTACAAAAATAATATTCCAAAAGTTGGGCTCAGTCTTGGCGCAAAAAAATAACACAATAATGCGTTCCATTTTCGCGGCAGATATCTACAAAAACATGTTTTCGAGAAGGAAAAAAAAAAAAAAAAAAAAAACATGACACCGCGCCGAAAGGAGAACTAAAAAGATGAAATCCAAAATTGAATGAAGATAGAGAGCACTTTAAGGACAACATGGCCTAGTTGATAAAGCTACAGAATTTGATAAATTACTTAGACGTGCTTATGGGATTACCTCTGTGATTCCCGCGATATATTTTTGAATTCCCCCTTTTCCGTCCCCTATAGGCTCCCGACATTAAAGGGGCTGCATCACCGATTGTAAAAGGCGCTTTCGAAGGTTTTTACAGTTTGGGCAGCTGCGTCATTTGTTTAATTTGTGCGCGTAAGCAGGTGGGATCGGATCGTATACGTAAACACGACACCCACGCCATTATCCTGCTAGTCAAGATTCTTGAAGTTTTTTTGAAGTTGCATACACTAACTGCACTGAGACCACTCAACGCTCGCTATACCAAGCAGTGATTTTCATGCCCCTGTCCAAAACAAGTCTGCCGGTTCCAGATTAACCATCATGCGACAGTGCAGCGCATGTCGGCTGCTAGCGCTAGCTACTAGTACTGGTAGGCAGTCCGGGCAGCGGACTATTATCCAGCATGTATAATTACATTGCGCAAGGCGTGCGTATACTGTTATTAAAAGGGTTCGGATTCGTAAATCAGACGCGCGGCGACATCTTGCGAACGACTTGCGCACGGTGCGAAATACACACCGTCTCAGCGTACTGTAGTGCGCACATACAAGCCTATATACAAATAATACACGGTCTAGAGTGCGTTGTGTAAATGCATCGCACGCGAGGTTTTGTTAGATGTGCGTAGCGCACGAGGCGTAAGCCGAGTGCGCATACGCACATCTAACAAAACCGAGAGTGCGATGCATTTACATGACGCACGATAATAAGACCGTATTATTATTTGTTTTATAAAACGAGCTCAACCACGGAATTGTTTATTTTGCTGGATTATTTGAAACAGACTTGCCACAATTAGTAACCCAGTCTATCTACTCTCTAAAGTGTGAATTTATTAGGAATTTACATAATTCATCATCACTACTGCACTCACTGACTGGTTTCACTCTGCAGCAAAATGCTCTGTCTCCTTATGACATGTATGAGCTCTTTGAAGTGCGCTCCCTAATACAACGACGTATCCTCTTTAATCTGCTCACCTTCATCGCTTTCCAGCATGACACGAATTTACTGTCCTTTCTCCTGTTCCATCCCGACATTAATTTCCCCTCTTTCATCGCTCTCCGCGATTTATTTTTCCCTTTTTTCCGGCTCTTTCCTCTTTCCTTGAAATTAAATTTCGTAAATGCCTGTTTTGCAGAGAGATCTCGAACAAACAGAGCTTTAGTAGTGGTATAGCCAGTAATGACGGGGGCCAGAGGGAGAGAGGGGGGCAATTTATACCATGAATAATGAGGGCGCGGTCTCTCCCCGCCCCTCATACAAATTTAATCAAATTAGCTATCTGTATTTTGTTCTTCTTCTTCTTTTTTTTTTTTTTTTTTTTTGGGGGGGGGGGGGTATGAATCTTTTACTTACGGAGGTGATGAGGTAAAGGGGGCGTGGATTGTA